>OY856412.1:329632956-329642956 GCA_963693085.1 Alisma plantago-aquatica
GAAAATTAGTCATCCTTCCATACAAGCAGCCGACTGGAGATGTAGCCACATGGGATGAAGCTGCACTCAAGAAGGAATAGCTGAATGCCAAGGCCATAAGCATCATCTATGCAACCCTCACCCCTTCCGAGTTTAACCAGATTTCTTCTTGGGACACAACCCATGAGATATAGAACAAACTTTGCATCACCTATGAAGGGACACAACAAGTCAAGGAGTCCACTATCTACATGCTCAAAGGTCTCCTTGAAAACTTCAAGATGGGCAAGGAGAGAGTGGCTGAGATGTACTCAAGGCTCAACACCATCATCAATGGGCATGCTTCTTTGGGTCATCCTATGGATAGAGGTACCATCAACTCCAAGATCCTTAGGTCTCTTTCAAAGAGATGGCAATCCAAGATGACTTCAATTGAAGAAATTCGTAGCCTCGGTCAAATTGCCACCGAAGAGCTCTTTGGAACTAGAAATATGAATGGCTGTTTGGTTATCACACATGACGGAAATTAGTGTCCTAACAAACACTCCCATTTTCGTCAAAATAGAGATAACCCACTGTAGCTCACAACAAGCATGTGCCATAGCTCGATATTCAACCTCTGTGCTGGACCGTGCTGCCACATTCTGTTTCTTACTCCTCCAAGTCACCAAATGTGACCCAAGAAACACACAATCGCCAGAAATGGAACGTCTATCTCCAACATCACCTGCCCAATCAACATCAGTGAATCCAGTGAGCTTCAAGGATGTATGTGCGGGATTCTTCCCTGTAAAGTAAGGCCCTTCCCTGGCGATCCTTTAACACAACGAAGAATCCGAGTGACTGCCATCCAGTGTGACATCTTGAGCGTACTCATGAACTGGCTAGCAACTCCTACAACATGAGAAATATTAGGACGAGTAACTGTCAAGTAAATCAGTTTCCCTACAATCCTATATTTTGCTTGGTTAGAAAAAATCATTGTCATCAGAAATAGACGTCTTGGTATGATAATCCATAGGGTGGAGACAGGTTTGCACCGTGCCATTCCTGTCTTTGCAAGGAGGTCAAGGACATATTTTTGTTGAGAGAGGTTTGTACCCTTCTTGGAACGTAGAACTTCTATTCTAAGGAAATAACGGAGATTACCCAGATCTTTTTTCTGAAATTGTGTTTGCAGCCTTGAGATGTAGAATGCCAGTAGTGTCACCACCTTTGATGACAATATTATCTACATAAACAACCAGAATAATAGTGCCACTTGAAGACTTATACACAAATAATAAATGATCAGTAGAAGACCGGGTGAACCCAAACTGTATAAGTGTAGCACTGAGTTTATCAAACCATGGCCGTGGTTACTGCTTCAGACTATACACGAATTTCTTCAGCTTGCTGACATTCTGAGACTCCCATGAGCAACATACCTAGGAGGTTGCTCCATGTATACCTCCTCAAGTAGATCACCATGAAGAAAGGCATTCTTGACGTCCAACTGAAGAAGAGGCCAGTCAAAATAAGTAGCAACAGAAGTAAGAATCCACACAGAATTGAGTCTAGCCACTGGAAAGGTCTCAAAAAAGTTGACACCATGTGTCTCAGTGTACCCCTTTGCCACCAAACGAGCCTTCAAGCGATCAATAGACTCATCATTACTGTTTCACAGTCTAAACCCAGCTGCACCTGACAACAAACTTGTCAGGAGGAAGATCCACCAAGTCCCAAGTAGAGTTCTCGTGAAGAGCTGCCATCTCTTTGTCCATAGCTTGGATCCAACCATCATGTCGGGCTGTTTTTGTATAAGAATGAGGAACAATCATAAAATCAAGCTGAAGAGCAAACGTACATGCTGCTTGTGACAGATGAGAGAAGCAACAAACATTCGCCAATGAATGACGTATTGTGCAAGGCCGGACACCTTTTCGACTTGCAACTGAAAGGTGTAAATATGAAACTGAAGCATCAGGAAAACTCTCAGTAGAAACAGATACCTCAGGAGTGTCAGACGATGAGGAGGCATGCTGCTAGGCTGGTAACGCTAAAGCCTCGTGGTGATGCCCTGCTCGTCTGGAGTAAACCAACGGGAAGGATTGAATCGGTGGAGGTGTAGGCGGTGGTGGTGAAGTGGGGTTGGTATCTAGGGCACTCTCTTCACATGGCATAGGGAGTGGTGGCTCTCTCTCACACTCAAAGGTGTAGTCACTCTTAGGATGGTGCCCCCCTCACTCTGAATAAAGTCACTAAAGAACGGGGTAGACTCATGAAAAGTAACGCCAACCGACACAAAAAGACGGTGAAGACAAGGACAATAACACCTATATCCCTTCTGCGTGGAAGAGTACTCCAAAAAGATGGTGCGAACTGCGTGAGGAGACTTGTTAACGCGCGGATCACACACGTGAACAAACGCAGTGAAAAGGTTGCTTGTCAGGTCGTAAAATAGAGAAAGGGATAGCCCCTTGTAAGACAGAAGAGGGCTGATGGTTAATCAAAAACATGTAGTGAGAATAGCATTAGACCAATATTTCTTGGGCACAAACATTTGAAACAGTAGCGTACATGCTACATCAAGTAAATGGCGATTTTTTCATTCAACAACCCCATTTTTTTGTGGTGTATGAGGACAAGTCGTTTGGTGAATCATGCCAACATAATTGCAAATTGTAGATACATGTTAGAGAGTCCATATTAGTCTATTAGTTAATAGGCTAATTAGTTTAGTGGGCCTTTATATTCCAGCCCATCTAGTTTACTTGGGTCCTAAGTAATAGGGCATCTCTCCTCTCCTATATAAAGGAAAGGTCGTCAGTCTTTGTAATAATAACAATTACATTAGTTCAATTCTTATATTTCACATGGTATCAGAGCGGACCCCACGAGACAAGTGTGAGGACCACACCCTACCTAAAAAAAAAAATAAGTGCAAGCACACAAAAGTGGTTTTGGGATGAATACCACACATTCACTCATATGAGAGAATGTATGAGAGAGAGTATGAGATGAGATGATGATATACGTATTCAGGTTATATATGTTCCAGGCTATTATCTTCATGGAGCTTCACATCGTTCAGCACACTGGTTCTCTACTTCAGCCAGCATTGAAGATCCAGCGTCGACACCGTATCCGCGTTCGTACCGCGTTATGTGCGTCAGGTGTTGATGGTGTATTTCTTCAGCTGCATTCATATGAGACAGATGGGTGCTTCTTCAGAAGCTCAGTTTATCTTCACCGAGCTGCTTCATCGCGTCTTCTCCGAGCCGCATCTGCTGTATCGACATCACCTGTTGCCAATCTACTTGAAACCTTCCTTGATGGATGATCTCCTTTCCCGTTAAGCCCCCAAGTTTCATGTGTCGGAGTTTTATGGTTCCTGCATCATATCAAGCAGCAGATTGTCCGTCCGCGTTCGTGCTGCGTTAAGCACGTATTCCAGTGGCGTATTATTGCTGTAGTATCAGGTCCATTCTTCAGATGTCCTCATTCCAGATGCACTTCAAGGAAGACCTTCAAAGCTCGAGTATCTTCAGCTTGCAGAGTCATCATCACCATATGATTCAGGGGGAGTAACATATTTTGTATGGGAGTGATATTTATCTTTTATCTTTCAGTTATCATTTCTTTTATCATTTTATCGAGTCTTGTAACCTCCAAGCTTTGGACATGTGTTTCACCCATGCTCCAGCTTGAGGGGGAGTGTTAGAGAGTCCATATTAGTCTATTAGTTAATAGGCTAATTAGTTTAGTGGGCCTTTATATTCCAGCCCGTCTAGTTTACTTGTGTCCTAAGTAATAGGGCGTCTCTCCTCTCCTATATAAAGGAGAGGTCGTCAGTCTTTGTAATAATAACAATTACATTAGTTCAATTCTTATATATCACAATACAATCTTTTGAACATATCGTAGAGCATTGTTAGTACGAAGAAATTTTATGAACATCAAATTGAATTTTGGTTAACTGATGAAAAGTTTGAATAACAGACACGACTTCATATCGAGACTTAAGTATACCCAAGTCATGCGAGAGAAATCATCAATGAAAGATAGAAAGTAGCAAAAGCCATTATAACTTGGCTCTTTAACAGGACCCCAAGCATCACTATGAATTAGATCAAAACGACACTTAGAACGTAGAAAGACGATGATGCTTGTCTAATTGACATGCTTAACACTCTAATGACTTAATTGAGGCTAAGTCTGGGACAAGCTTCTGAAGACTCTATAGGGATGGATGCCTGAAGCGACAATGCCATTGTAAGGGAGAGCAACTTAACACGACGGATGCAGTGAATGGAATCTGGCGAGCTGGGCGACCACCTTCAACGAAGTAGAGATCACCTTTCCTAGATCCCCCACCAATCGTCTTCCAGCTCCTGAGATCCTGTAACACAAAGAAAGAGTCTCCAAAAATCACCAAGCATTTCAAAGAATCAACCAACTTAGCAACAGATGTTACGTTAAATGTAAAGTCTGGTACATAATGTACAAACTGTAAAGTCAAATCAGATGACAATGCCACATGCCTGGACTCGTCTGACAGAACCATTAGTAAGTGTCACAGAAGAGTGCGGGATACATGCGTCAGAAGAAAGAAGCATAGATCATATACTTGTCATATGTCGAGAGGCCCCGAAATCCACCACCCTTGTAGAAGATGGATGAGAGGCAACAATGAAGTCCCCTAGTTACCTGCATCTGAAACTAGATTGACAAAGCGCCAAGGGAAGCTTGCTTAGTAGCCTGAAGAAGACGATCATATTCTTCCTCGGAGATCGTAACATTTGATTGCACCTATTTAGTAGCTCCAGATGCAGATGCTCCCGATGAAATGGCCGTATAATGTGCAACACCTGTAGGAGGTCAACCATTCTTAGAATAGCATTTTCTTCTATATGTCCAAGTTTCCCACAAAAAGTACATTTTGGACGATTTCCTTCACCTCGTCCTCGGCCAACACCTTGTCTAACTCCTTTATCAACAGTAGCAAGAGAAGCCTGATTCTCACTGTGGTGTTGTCCTGGAGCAACATAAAAAGACTCAAATGAAGATTGTTGAATTCGCACAAAAGCTGCTTCAAGGCTCGGCAGTTTGTCGGTGGCCAAAATAACGCTCCGACTGAAGCATATACATGATTTAAGCGTATATATATATATATATATATATATATATATATATATATATACCAAATCATCTCGGTCTTTCATCTGATCATGAGTATTCACTGGCTGGTAAAAGCTAAGTTCTTGAGAGATGGACTGTATAGTACCAAAGTAATCCTCAAGAGAACGACTATTTTGTCTTTATGTAAAGAGGCGATCATAAATAGTATAGAGACGGAGAGCATTCTTCTCGTGGGATAAATGTTTCTTTGTAGCTTCCCGGATTTGTTTGGCTATAGAATAAAACATGAATCTGGAAACAATCTGAGGTTCCATGCTATTCCATAGCCATGATTTCGCCAGTCCATTGTTTTTCCGCCAAGTAGGGTAGTCTTTGCTATTTTCATCAGGAGGTTCTGCCTCAATAATTTCCACCTTCTCACGAGATTCAAGCACATTGGATAACATTCATCCAGAGAAGATAATTATGTGAGTTAAGTTTCACAGAAGTTATATGAGGTTGATCATTGTAGACGACTGTAGTGGAAGCAGCTGGCTTTGAATCACCCATATTGAAGTTGGATTAGGGTAGCGACGGACAGAGCGAGAGACACGCCGTGCAACACACTTTGGCACGTTATATGTAGTGCTGTTATGTCGTGTTGAATAACCCTGAGAAGACGTGCTAGGGGTGACGAGAATTAGCGCCGTCACTTGTTAATTGAGGATGTGAATCTGACGCATATGCAACCCCTAGAGACTTAAGCACTCATCCACGTATGGGGGCTACGTGGAGAGGAGAGAGGGTGAGAAGAAGGTTGCTCCTCTCTAATGAATAGAACGAGGGTCTTCTCTCTTTCTCCTTCAAGCGGCCACCATGCTCTGACAGAGATGAAGGAAGACCAGCCCGATGAGAGAACCGACACCGACGTGTAGAGCGATTGTCCCCTGCGGCGGCGGCGAGTGGCTACAAAAGTGGAGGCGAAGATAGGGAGAGAGGGCGGCAGCTAGGGTTAGGGTTACAGTAGTCAGATGTGCTCTAATACCATGTCAAAGAGTTTGGGTCAAAGCGATACCCGACTAGAGCCGGTTCTCCTTTAATATATACAGTGAGAACATTTACATACTAGACCCAACAGGAAATAGAAACAGTAAAGAGATACATAAGTAAAGAAATAATTTTCTAACATATACATTAAGATCATTACCCCTTTCCTGTCTACACATGAGCAAACTGCAATTATTTTTACAAAGCCTCTCTCTGGAAAGTGAGTTACAGAGCTATGTTGCAAGCTGGGCGTGATTGATATCTATGCTCTAGCTTGAGGGGGAGTATATATATATATAGTTGTTTTATTCCCTTTAACTCTGTTTTTCCTTTTCACTTAAGTCTTATGTAATATGAGCCTAAGTATTATAGACCCATTAGGGTTTTGCTATGAGCTTCCTTGTTGTTTTCCCTCCTATTTATAGGAGAGAGCTGTACTCCTTTTCGAATATATAAAAGACAAATGTTCTCAACATAACAAATTCTAAATCTAAGTTTAGACGAAACACAACCGGGATCTTGCTTATCACAATGAATTAACTCAAAAACAGATTCTATTCTCTGACTCTCTTTGACATTATTAGTATATATGCTTTATGCTTTATGTTTTATTGTGTGTTTTTGACTTGTCTTTAGCTTTTCTTTTGTTCCATATTGCGTAATTCTATTTGCTCACTTACTCTCTTATCCCATACAAAAGGTTTTCTTATCCTTTAGTGACCACACCCTAGCTGCCTTCTGAAGTTTTAGATTACCTGCTCTTGTAGGGGCTTGTATTGAGGAGTGCCCCCTCCCTACTTCAAAACTCAATTTGTTTTGGTATCTGGTACCTGACATCTCCATTCTTGCTCCTTGCAAGATGTTTGATGTCCCCTAAACGTTAACCCCACGGCATGCTTTTCTGTTTTTCTATCCTCCTAGGGTACTTTCACACACCTGTGATGTACGCTTGCCTATCATATTAGTGAAATATATCATTTTATAAAAAAAAATATTATCAACCAAACTTTCTCGTCTAGGCTCTGTTTGAGAAGTATCTATGCGGGTGTAGTTACTACTTCGTTTTTGTTCTAGTTCACTGGTTAGCTTTGAGTTCCGCTAACCAGAAAAAAATAGTAAAATATTAGTTTTGGTTCTGAATTGCATGCAATATTTTTGATATGCGACTTGTTATTACTACGAGATTGGAGGAGTTTTCTTTCAGATACATCGTTGAGAGTGCTTTTCATTTTCCCCCCACTACTATCTAACACAATTCGTTTCCATTTGCAGTCATTATGCCTGGACTTTAACTTTACAGTATTTGATAATCCAAACTTTGGTGAAGTTTGGAAAAGTACTTGTGCAAGCCTTTCTGTCCTTAAGGTTGGTTATATTCCAGCAGATATGGCAGTCCAAATGATTAGTTTGCAAGAGGACCTGCCACATTTTTCATATAATGAGAAGCTTATCCCTTTTGCGAACCTTCAAAAACTCTATCTTTCTGTTGACTGTATCTCAGATTTGCTTGTTACATCCATCTCTGAAACTCTCATCTCATTGACTCATTTGGATCTTCAAGATGCACCTGTTGAAGAGCCCGTGCCAACATATGACCTGACTAACTCTGGAATCCAGCAGATAAATAAATATAGAAGGTTGAAGCATGTTTCGTTAGTCCGTAGCCAAGAATTCCTCTGTACCTGCTTCCGACGAGTAAATGACCTAGGTATCTTGTTCATGGCTGATAACTGTTCTACGTTGGAGAGTATATGTCTTGGAGGCTTTTGTCGTGTTACTGATGCAGGTTTCAAGGCCTTATTACATTCTTGCTCAAAACTTCAAACTCTTAAGGTGTCCAATGGAAGCCGACTGACAGATCTGGTGTTTCATGATATTTCTGAGACATCACTTTCTTTGGCACATGTTATGTTGAAAAGGTGTAATCTTTTGACTAGTCTTGCAGTATCAAGATTGGCATCTAATCCAAATCTCATCTCTCTTGATTTGAGAGACTGCAGAAACCTTGAAGATGATGCGCTTAAGGCTATAAGCACTATACCTAGTTTGCAAATATTACTGCTTGATGGTACAGATATCAGCGATTTGGGTATGTCTTATTTGGGCAGCGGGCTGAATTCTTTAGTTTCCCTCTCTGTTAGAGGATGCAGAAAGTTAACAAATAACGGCATTGCTAATATATTTGCTGGATGTTTAGAGAAAGTCTTGCAAGTTTTGGATTTGTCAGATCTTCCCAATCTTTCTGATGATGCTATATTGTTACTCGCAAAAACTGGGGTATCTTTAAGGGAGCTTCGAGTGCGAAGCTGTCCTTTGGTGGGTGATACGTCAATCATGGCTTTAGCTTCCATGCAAATTGACGGTGCATGGCGTGGAAGTAGTCTACATTTGCTAGATTTGTTTGAATGCCGAGGCATCACACAGCTTGCTTTCCGATGGTTTAAGAAGCCATACTTTCCAAAACTAAGATGGTTGGGAGTTACTTGGGGACGTAACAGGGACATGGTTGATGCTCTTGCAATAAGCCGGCCTAATCTGCATGTTTCTTACCGGGGTGAAGAGCTGGGAACAAGTTACTGGGATACTGCAAATTGTTGGTATATACTTGATGATGAAGAAGTAGATGAGCTTGAGCAGTGGCTGCTTGATGGAGAAGTTGAAAACGAAGTTGCAAATATGGGAGAGGAATGAATAAACTTGTGTATCATAGCGTCATGTCCATTTTTAGTTTTAGTTTGATATGAAGTGATAGGCACATACACCGTCAAATATTAAAAAAACTTTGAAATTAAACATTTCCCCTTAGTATTCTCTCGTGTATCCATAGCTTTGTGTCATTTTTTGTTTGATATAAAGTACAAGGCTCATCCGTCATCAGAAACTAAGTTATGCACTGAAGATGGGCTGATCATGCTTTCTAGGTATTTCTGTTACTTGATACATTCCTTTATATTTGTTGCTACTTGAGATTGGACCAAATGCAAAAGGAATAGGAATTTCAAAATATTCTCAAATGCAAAATGTTATCAGTCGCTAATTGTTGAATATTGCATGATGGAGTGATTACCAAGTGTTCCTCCAGATTGGTCAATCTTTAGTTGTTTAAATTATAGAGACATGGTCCTTCTGGAGGACATACGAATAATATGTTTCGGGTAAGCCTTCCAGATTCGTATTGCAACTGTGTGCTCTCGGCTGGCTCTCGTCCGTGTTCATTCTCTTTTAGTTGTAATTAGTGCAGCAGCAGTGCTAGAATCAAACACGTTTCAGTCCATGATTTCAAAGCTGCTCACCTCTAGTTGAACGTACGAGTCAAATGCTGTCCGACTTTGCACCTCGACATTGTCATATAAGACAACAAAGAAGTTTCCTTTCTATGGTCCATATTTTCTTTCACATAATGCTTCGTTTAGGACCGTGATAACAAAAAGTTTTCTTACAAAAGATCACCTCAAATTTTCTGGAATCCCCAGACGATCCCTTGACATTTACAAAATTCTATGAAAATCTTTCCATCCAACTCTTAGGATGGTTGAAATCATCTAAGGGGCCGTTTGCGTTCCGTTTTTTGGACTACCGGTAGGTAATTAAGGTAGGTAATTAATACGTAGAATTTGTTCCGGTTGTGATTCGGCTCTTTTGTTAAATAACACTTGCTTCGATCACAGGCAGGGAGCCTCGTCCTGACAGATACGACGTGATCATAAATCCTGTCGAGATTGACGTGTTTTGCGATTACAATTTTTAGTTGCTAAATCTAAACAATATGGCATTTGCGATCACCACCTAATAATTACATTACTATTGCTACTACTGTATAAGAATGTCGCATTTTCAAGTCTCTCTCCCAAACTAGGCCTAAACGTTTTTCTTA
>OY856412.1:329647956-329650456 GCA_963693085.1 Alisma plantago-aquatica
TTTCCTAAACCAACCAAGAAAGATGACAAGGTGATAGTAGATCTAGATGCGGAGGAGTACGGACGGATGAAAGATGTCTGGGAATTCTGATCCGTTTCTCTGATGAGATGGACAAAAAAGCCTACCTTTAGAGTGGTCCCAGATGGTTCGATAGTCATCTGGTGATCGCTAAGCATTACTCGTTTGGAGACAAGCTGGAGAAGACGAACTTGTCCTCGCTACCTATCTGGATTCGTATACCCTCCAATGGGAAGATGTGGACCCAGAAGGCGGCCGGCACCGTAGCTTCAGGTGTTGGGAAAGTTCTGCACATGGAAACTAGGGCTACTAAGACTGCTGGCACCGACGAGGCCAGAGTCCTGGTAGAGATAGAGGCGGAGGACACAACTCCGAAGAAGGTCTGGGTTAATGTTCCTGGAAAGGAAGCGATTCCTTTTAACATCAAATATGAGTTTGTGCCCAAGAAGTGCTCGAAGTGCTGTGTCTTTGGACATGGAACGGAGGAGTGCCCACGGAACACAGATAAGGAGAAGGAACCGAAGGAGGATGATGGCTTTCAGAACCCAAAGAAGACGTGGAAAGTGAGAAGGTCAGATACCTCGAAGGACAAGGAAAGCACATCGGAAGACAAGGAGGAAGGAGAGGTGGATACCAACGCTTTTAGTTCCCTGAGTGAATCGGAGGAGGAGATCGATAAGATCTTAGAAACAGAAAAGAACCCTACCCCAACTCGAAAGGACAAAGAATAGATGTCTAAGAAGAAGGGGAAGGAAATGGGGGGCGAGAAGGTGAAGGAGAAGGAACCTGGTAGGCGTACCAGGAACAAGAAATAGGTATCCATGTCTGTGCTCACGTGGAATGTTAAAGGTGTCTGTGACCCTTACAAGAGACGTGAGGTGAGAAGCTGGATAAAATCCAGTGGTGTTTCAATGGCGGCAATCCTGGAAACTAAAATAAGAAGAATCAACTCTAGATTGTGGCATCCATTTTTCCTAATGGATGGAAGAGTATTTCTAATCATGAATCGGTTGATTTGGGTAGAATATGTTTGGGGTGGAACCCAAATGCATGGGAGGTCGATGTGGAGCTAAACGATGATCAGATTATCTCTGCTGTTTGTACTAATAGAGGTGGTATGAGGTTTTTCTTCTCAGCAGTGTACACTTTCAACCTGCATTCCCAGAGACAAGCCTTATGGAAGGAAATGATTACACAAGCTAAGTGGACTGATCTTCCATGGTTGATCATGGGAGATTTTAACAATGTAAGGCTATAAGAGGAGAAGAGGGGTGGAAGACTCGTTCCTGAGACTGTACTAAGATCGTTCAACCAAATGATCAATGAGGGGGAGTTATGTGAGCTACCCATACAAGGTGATGACAATTTCACATGGAATAATGAAGGAAAGCCAAGTAAAAGGATAGCTTGTAAGCTCGATAGGGCTCTGGTTAACTGCAGATGGATTGATATGAATGGCAATACCAGTATTAAAGCTTTGAGTGTGGACATCAGTGACCATGCACCGTTGGTAATGCAACTGCATGAGAAATCTAAAAGGAAGAGGCCTTTTCAATTCATTAACTTCTGGACTAAATGGGAAGGGTACATGGAGGTTTTGGAAGGTAGCTAGAAGGAACCAATTCAAGGCAATCCAATTTACAGTTTTGCGAAGAAACTAAAAAGACTCAAGGGGCACCTCAAGACATGGTCGAAAGAATATCTCAACATTCCTCTGCTCATTGAAGCGAACAAAAAGGAGCTAGTGGAGGTTAGGAGACGATTAATGAAGGATCCTTTGAACCAGACAAATATCGAGCAGGAACTGAAACTAAAACATATCCTGGAGGAACTCAAGAAATCAGAGGAAAGCTTCCTGTGCCAGAGAAGCAGGCAACAGTGGATCAAAGACGAGGATAGAAATACGAAGGTATACCATAATGCTGTTAGACAAAGGGAGGCACTTAATACCATCTCAGAACTTGTAGATTCAGATGGAAGGATTCTCAACAGTCAAGAGGAGCCGGGGGAACAGGCGACGAAGTTTTATGCCAAACTGTATAACAAAGATTATAATGATCAACTCGTGATGCAGGATGTTGACATCCAATGGAAGTATAAACTCACCACCTCTCATAACAATATTCTATGCAGGCAGATAAATGAGGAGGAGGTAAAGGAGGCCCTATGGAGTATCGGCACTGACAAATCACCTGGTCCTGATGGATTCAACTCATACTTTTACAGAGATGCTTGGGAGTTGATAAAGAAGGAACTGTGTGAATCTATAAGGTGGTTTATGGATGGAGGATGTATCCTAAGACAGGTAAACCATGTTTTTTTAGTTCTTATCCCTAAGAAGAAGACAACATCCTCCCTGGCGGACTTCATATCGATTGCGTGCTGTAATGTGCAATACAAGGTCATAGCGAAGATCCTGGCGGAACGTATGAAGATGGTGTTACCTCTCATTGTATCCAAAAACCAGGGTGCATTCGTTGTT
>OY856412.1:329657956-329772956 GCA_963693085.1 Alisma plantago-aquatica
GATCATTCGGCCCGGTATAAATGCTCTCTGGTTTGCTGAAATGATGTTGTCCATCAGAGGTTTTAGTCTGTTGGATAGAACCTTAGTCACAATTTTATAGACCACACTGCATAGGCTGATAAGACGAAACTCCCCCACCACCCTCGGTTTTTTCACCTTTGGAATAAAAACAACCAGAGTATCATTAAAGTCCTTTATAGATCACTCACCCTTCCACCACCCTCTGATATGATTTGCAATATCCTCCCCAATAATGTGCCAGAATTTTTGGTAAAACATGGGCTTCATCCCGTCAGACCCCAGTGCTTTATTAGGTGACATCTGAAAAACAACCCTTTTTATTTCTTCATTGGATATCTCTTTCTCTAAAGACGTTTATGTCCCATCATCTATTTTCCTATAGATCCCAGCCATAGCCGTCTTAGTATCAACAACACCTTCTGACTGAAAAAGGTTCCTATAGAATCTTTCAATAATTTTCAGAATCTCCGCATCAGCTGTCTTCCATATCCCATGCTCATCTTTAAGACCAGTGATTGTATTCTTTTTCTACCATTGAGATGATTTATGATGGAAGTATGAAGTGTTGCTATCCCCTTCTTTAAACTCTTTGATTCTTGCCTGAGCACACCAGAACATCTCGTCTTCTCTAAGGAGTTTTTGTAAATCATTCGCCAACTACTCACATTTTTTCAAAACCTCCCCACCTGGCCACTTCTTTTGTTCCTCTCCCAAACGCCTTGTTGTCTCCTTGATTTTCCTTTTGATCCCCCCAAACCTTGTGGAAGCCCATCTTTCTAAACTCCCCCAACCACCTCAATCTTCCTTCTCAATGCCAGGCCTTCCCCTTCCTTCCAAGCCTCTTTTACCGCCGTGCTGCAACTCTCCTCTGACAGCCACATAGGTTTAAAGAAAAATCTCGACTGCCACTTTCTTCTAACCGGGTCACCTACCACCACAGACAGAATGATGGGGGCATGGTCTGACATGTAGAAAGGAAGGTGTTTTACCGAGCTCCCAGTATATTTGTTGCGCCATTCATCACTGACCAGGAACCTGTCTAACCTCTCCTCCACCAGAGTCTCTATCGTCCTCCCCCTGCGCCATGTGAAAATATTACCTTCATAACCAATGTCCAGTAGAGAATAGTCATCAATAACTTCTCTGAAGGGCCTCATAACTCTTTCTGGCTTTGGCGGTCCTCCCCGTTTCTCAGAATTTTGTGTGATTTCATTTAAGTCACCATAGAACACCACCGGGCCATCTGAACTCCCATAAACCTGTCTCATCAAATCCCAGGTCTTGTATTTATGATCCTGTGCTGACCACCCATAAATACCACAAGCATACCAGCTAAAATCAGTTCTTTCATCATGTACTTTATACTACACATGCCTGTCTGAGAAACTGATAACATCTACCTGTACATCCTTCCACCAAAGGCCAAGACCCCTAGCTCTCCTAGAGCAAGATATACAGATCCCATCAATAAAACCACACTTCCTTTTAACATTTTCAAGTAGCCTATCCTCCATCACAGTTTCCATAACAAAAACTATGTTGGGTCTCTCACTCCAGCATAGTGCCCGGAGCGCATCCACTGCCTTGGGTCGACCCAACCCTTAGCAGTTCCAACTGAGGGTTTTCATGGCTGTTCACGAGGTTGGTGCATCCCAACTCCCATTACTTGATGTGAAGACCCCAATTTCTATATACTTTCCATAATGACATAAACAGATATGCGTGTACTCATATCTTATAAATGTCAAAAGGGAAAATACAAGAAATTAGTGAAGTCAACTAAAACCAGAGATATGCCAAGATCTAGTTCACAAACAACAATTAATAGCCACAATAACCACCATTCATTGAGGATAGATAAAGTCATACATAACTTATTCGAATGGAGAGAAGAGATATAAATAGTTCTAAAGAAATAATAGAGATACATAGGATATTATCATCCTCAAAGTACTGGAAAGGGAAAAACTACATCTATCATGAAATAGATAAGAAGAATAGAAATCTATCTAATATATCCTCCTTGCTCATTTATTATGCCTTCAGGTACTTTGATCATATCTTTTACTCCATTGTTTCACAAGTTCTTTGTACCTAAAAATACGGGAAACAAAACACGAGTCAAAAGAGTACGTGGTAGAAAAAGATACTATAGTATGGTTGCATAAGAAAAGTAACTTTTGAAATCAAAACGAGATAAACAGAAATCATATTCTTTAAGCGAAGCGATAATCAGGTAAACATTTCTTTTAACATGTCATTTGATGCGATTGTACTACTTTAAGCACCTTTTCAACATACATCTAATGTGGGCCATAGAGAAGAAAAAGAGAGGGATACATACATCTAACATGGGCCAGATTTCATACATCCATGTTAGGCACATACATCCAGCATTAGGCAGTGCATGTAGCTACAATCTATCTAACCTTTCATCTTATATTTAGAGTTTTTGTTGGCAAAGGAAAATACACTATAGTGTTTCATCCAAGCACATTTATAAAGTAGTTGCATCCAAGTACAATACTTTTAACAACCATGAAAAACTAGTCATATACTTATAACCACATACCTTCTAGCAGATCTGATCCTCACAGGTTCCTAGATCAAGGGTTGAGAGAAGATCCTCCTGAAATATGAGTAACCCTATGTTACAATATGTATTTATCATTTCTTATAACTTTAGAGTTTAGATCATTAGGGTTTAGATCCTTAGGATTTAGATCATTGGATTGGGATCATTAGAGTCATCATTAGGGTACTCCTGATCCTTGAGATCAGAGTTGACCAAAGGAGGTTGATTAATCAAGTTCTTAAAGAGATCTTAGAAGATTAGGGTTTGATATGATGTTTTCAACAAATATTGAAATAAGAAAGTCATATGGAAGAGTCTAGTTATGATCCTTGAAGATTTGATCATATTGGATTAAGATTTTAAGATTCAGGGTTATTCTAACTCATGTCAGGATCAAAGATCAAAAGATATCAACATTTGATTAAGATCATCCTAAAGATAATCATAAAACATTGATTAAAATGGGTTTAGATTACATTTTTGAACATGAATGATCAACAGGGTCTGATCATATTTTATATGAATAGGTCTCGTTTTTATGATCAAAATGATATATAGTTTTGCTATTTTCTGATGATCCTACTATTTTCTATAATTAATTGAAAATCGACCAATCAGGGAATTTCTAGGATTTTAAAAAGAAAAAAAATAAAAAAAAGGATTTCGAGCTTTGCTTCGCGGATCAAACGAAGGATCCGATTATCCGGATCCTCCCGTTTACCCGCGAGCAAAGGCTCGGACGAAGGGAGGGTCAGACGGTGCAAAGGACAAAACTGCCCTTACTCGGTTAATTGATGTCATTACCAGAGCATGGGCAGAAGGGTCATTTTATCGAGTTGATTGTTAAACTCGCGCGCCCGAGCAGCAAGAAGGTTACAGAGGTGAGGGAAGGGGTGGCTAGCTCGAGTTGAGCTGAGCCTGGAGGAATGCAGAGGGTTGCATTCACTCCGCGGGATCCTTCTGAGCTTAATGAGCTCCATGTCATCGTCGGAGGTGAAGAATATCGCGATTTCAACGTTAACAGACCAAACGAAGAAGAAAAGGGAAAGTCGGGTTCACCTGCTTCTCTGGCTGGAATGAGGGGCCATGAAGCTCCTCAGGGAGTTCGTGAAGCTCTTCGTTCGATTTCCAACCGTCGACGACGCTCCTAGCTCCCCGGCGAAGAAGCTTTCGGTCGCAGTCAGGTTGGCTTGTCGACGAGCAGGTTGCGATCTCTTGCGGCTCCCGGTAATGAGACGAGCGCGACGGCCTCGGTCCCGAGATGGTGCGATCGCTCACAATTGGACGGAGGAGCCTACCAGAGTGAGAGGGAGGTCGGGGAGCAGGTGAGCCGGGGTGCTCGAGGTGAGGGAGGTAGGGTTGATCTCGATAGTAATTAAGGTGTTGGTGCGACTAAAGAGACGGTGGCGGAGCTACTGGGCTCCTTAAGTAGGCGTGGGGGGTGCTAGGAAGGGGAGCCCTAATTTGGCTGCCGCCGCCGCTGAGAGGTGCGAGGGCTCAGGGGGTCGTTCTCCCTGACCCGAGGGAGTTGGGTGACGTGGTGAGGGTTGTTGAGTTCGGTTTGAGGAGAGGAGTTGGTCCTCCAAAAATCTCGCGAGGAGGAGTTGGGGTTCGGGTGCGTGAGGTGGCTGTTGAGGTTGGCGTTCAGCTGGGGTCGAAGCCGAAGGAAACATGAGGTAGAAGACGGGGTCCTGGACCCTTGGATCCAGGGTGGATCACAATCCATCTGATCGAAAGGCTAGGATCAAGTCCCAGCGAGGAGACCGCGTCAAGGCAAGGAAATGGGCCGCGTGACAAAAATTAAAAGCCCAATTAAAAGGAACTTAGGTCTTAGGTATTAATAGATCACTAGAAAGACTTGAAAATTCAATTATGAATAACTCATGATTGGTACATCCAAATTTAATGAGATTTTAGGCATAGCTTTATAATGCTAAGATGTAGCTATGGTGCAAAAATTAGAGTCCCAATTCGATTATTGAATATGTCAATTGACTAAAAGTCATGATACTTGTATTATTGACTTTATGTACCATTATGGATGGTCTTAAGTGAAATTAATAATCCATTTAATCAAATTATTGAGAGAGATGATCAAGGGCATAAATGGAATAATTAAAATTGTAAGAGAGAGGAATTAAATAATAATATATGTCAAAACTCACTCTGTCACATTCTCCCCTCCTTTTAAGAATTTTGTCCCCAAAATTCAAGCATCATGAAAAAGGTATGGATACTTCTTCTCGACCTCAGTCTTTAGTTCCCAAGTGGCATCTGTCTCATCATGGTGGCTCCAGAGAACTTTCACCATTTCAATATGACGATTACTGTGAAGCCCCTTTGACTTGAAGTCGAGAATTCTGACTGGGGATTCAGCATATGATAGATCATCTTTCAATTCGAGAGGCTCATGATTCAAGATATGACTGGAATCTTTGACATAGGGCTTCAGATTAGATACATGAAACACATTATGCATGGCACTATACTGAGGTGGCAAGGCAAGGGGGTAGGCACATTCACCAACCCTTTCTAGAATCTCAAAGGGTCCAACATAACGAGGACTGAGCTTTCCTTTGTTCTTGGCCAAAGCTCGAATAGGTCGGATCTTCAAAAAGACATGATCGCCCTCCTTGAAATGACGTTCCTTTCTGTGAGCATCTGCATACGATTTTTCCTGTCCTGTGCTCACTTCATCCTCTGTCTAATTAGAGCAACTTTATCAGTATACAACTGCATCTCTTCGGATTTCATCAGGGTACGCTCTCCGACATCATCCCAGTGTAAAGGTGACCTGCAAGGTCGGCCATGAAGAGCTTCATAGGGAGGCATCCCAATGCTTGCTTGATAACTGTTATTATAGGTGAATTCAGCTAAAGGCAAGTAATAGTCCCATGAGCCTTCCCAATCGAGGACACAAGCTCGCAGAAGATCCTCTAGAATCTGTACTGTACGCTCTGACTGCCCGTCTGTCTGCGGATGGTAGGCTGTACTGAAGTTCAACTTGGTGCCCAATTCCTCTTGAACCTTCTTCCACAGCTTTGACGTGAACTTCGGGTCCCTGTATGAGACAATAGATGCTGGAACTCCATGCAGACGTACTATCTCCCGTATGTAGAGGTCAGCCAACTCAGAAACCTTTGCAGTTGTCTTCATAGGAAGAAAATGAGCTGATTTGGTGAGACGATCCACTATGACCCATGCAGCGTCGTATCCCTTCCTGGTCCTGGGTAACCCCACCACGAAATCCATGGTGATGTGTTCCCATTTCCATTCCGGAATCTCAAGGGGTTGTAGTAGACCGCCTGGTCTCTGATGTTCCGCTTTGATCCTCTGACATGTCAGACACCTGGACACGAAATCGGCAATATCACGCTTCATGCCTCTCCACCAAAACTGACGTTGTAGGTCTTTGTACATCTTTGTCGTGCCTGGATGAACTGTGTACTTGGGCCCATGTGCCTCATTTAGGATTGATGTCTTTACAATTGACTGCTCAGGAACCCACATAAGATTTTTGTAACGGAGACCACCATCAAGACCCACGGACAGATGCATTTACGGCCTCGACAGGAGAGAAGATAGCTCTGCAAGATCAGTACTAGCCTTTTGTGCCTCAAGAAGTTCGAAATGCAGGTTGGACGTGATGGAAATGTTATTAACATGCACACGATCAGACAGAAACTGCGGTTTCCAGCCCACTAGATCCCCCATGTTCCTCCATTCAGGGACGGAAAGAGATGCACATACTGCCCTTTTTCTAGTAAGGGCATCAGCGACTACATTTGCCTTACCAGGATGATAGGCAATAGTGAAATCATAGTCCTTTAGGTATTCGATCCATCGGCGTTGACGCAGATTCAAGTCCTTCTGAGTTAGGATGTACTTCAGGCTCTTGTGATCGGTGAAGATGTCGAATGTTGCCCCGTACAGGTAGTGCCTCCAGATCTTGAGGGCATGAATGATTGCAGCTAATTCCAAGTCATGGGTGGGATAATTAAGTTCATTGGGTTTTAGCTGTCTAGACGCAAAGGCCACTACCTTACCATTCTGCTGCAGGACACACCCTAACCCGTTCCTCGAAGCATCAGTGAAAATGACAAATCCTTCATTGCCAGAGGGTAGAACAAGAACAGGAGCCGACGTCAACTTCTGCTTTAACTGCTGGAAACTGGACTCACAAGTGGCTGACCAGATGAAGTGTTCGTCCTTCCGAGTAAGCTTGGTTAGAGGAAGTGCAACTTTGGAGAAGTTTAGAATAAAATGACGATAGTATCCGGCCAGACCCAGGAAACTCCAAATTTCTGAAGGATTACGAGGAGGTTGCCAATCAAACACTGCAAAGACTTTGGTGGGATCAACAGAAATAGTGCCTCCAGAGATGACGTGTCCCAAAAACATGACTTTATCGATCCAGAACTCACATTTAGATAGCTTGCCATAGAACTTCTGGGTTCGTAAAATCTCGAGAACTGTCCTCAAGTGTTCCCGATGTTTCTCCACAGAATCAGAAAAGATCAGAATATCATCAATGAAGACAACCACAAAATCATCAAGATAGGGCTGGAAGACTTTGTTCATCAGATTCATGAAGACACCAGGTGCATTGGTCAACCCGAATGGCATCACTAGAAACTCATAGTGTCCATACCTAGTTCGGAAGGCTGTTTTAGAAATGGCGGAGTCTTTGACCTTCATTTGATGGTAGCCAGAACGGAGATCAATTTTTGAGAAAACTTTAGCAGTACGAAGCTGATCGAAGAGGTCATCAATGCAAGGGAGAGGATACTTGTTCTTAATAGTAGCCTGGTTCAACATGCGATAGTCAATACACATCCGCATAGAACCATCTTTCTTTTTCACGAAGAGAACAGGAGCACCCCAAGGGGAGACACTAGGGCGGATAAAACCTTTATCAAGGAGTTCTTGTAGTTGTTTCTTCAGCTCCATCAGCTCAACAGGGGCCATCCTATACGGTGCCCTAGAAATCGGAGTGGTTCCAGGAAGAATGTCTATAGAGAACTCTATGTCTCTGTCTAGAGGCAGCCCAGGAAGCTCCTCTGGGAATACATCAAGAAAATCATGTACCGCCTCCAGTCTTTCTACAGGCCCGTGGGCAGGACTGGTCTCTGAGACAAATGCGAGGAAGACTTCACACTCTTTATTTACTAGCTTCTTAGCTTTGAGAGAAAAAATTATTATATTATTACATAATCCGCTCCCCTTAGGTATCACCACAGGACGGTTATGAGGAAGAGAAAGAAGTACCAACTTGTCCCTACAGTCAATTGTTGCATAATATTCATATAGCCAGTCCATTCCGAGAATAACACCAAAGTCTTCCATAGACAAGAGGATAAATTTGAAAGGCAGGTCATGATTTTCAAATTTGAGAGGGAGAACATCAGTTTTCTGCAAGGTTGTGAGAATTCTGCCACTAGGAGTTGTCACATCCAAAATATACCCCAGATCCCTTATATTTAGATTTAACATGGATGCCAGATTTTGAGAAATGAATGTGTTTGTAGATCCAGAATCAAATAGTGCTCTAACAGGATGTCCATTCAAGAATACAATGCCTACATATGATAATTTCGAACTTAAGTAATTGAAGGCATTGAACGAGATATTGAATATATGAAAAAGATTTAAAGTTTACCTTCCAAAAGCTGATTTGGATTTGCCCTAGCTTCTTCTGCTGTCACTGCAAAAACCCTGGCGTTGCGATGTCCCTGAGGGGGTGGAGCACCGGACGGATGCTTGCCAAGGACTGATGCATTGGGACACTTGGCAAGGAAATGTCCCTCTTTCTTGCAGTTGTAGCAGACGAGCTTGGTGTAGCGACAAGATCCATCATGTCCTCGTCCGCAGGTCTTGCACTTGTTGCGATAGTCCATCAGCTTGCTGTTCTTTGGACCTTTCCTTCCTGAACCTCCTCCCTTTCCTGATCCTTTTTTGTGGCCGGGGTGGAACTTCTTGAACTTCTCCTCTTCAGTGGTGGTTAACCCCAGGTACCCCATGCTAGGTGGCTTCTGCAAACCCTGCTCTCTCTCCTGCTGAAGGGCCATATCTAGGGCTTCATCCAGGTTTCGAGGACGGGAGGCTATGACTAGGGTTTTTAACTGTGTGGTAAGACGGTCCACAAAGTGCTCAGTGAGACGCTCTTCAGTACGGATGGGGGCATAGTGCTCCAAAAGCCTGAACTGTCTAGTGTAGTCGGCCACTGATAGCTTGCCTTGCTTGAGCTCCATGTACATCACCTCCTTCCTCTTCCTTTCAGCTATGGGCATGAAACGGTCGGTGAATAGGGTTTTGAAGGCTTCCCAACCCATGGCATCCACCTCTCCTCCCCTATTCCCGCCATAATTCTCCCACCATATCCTAGCCCCTCCCTTAAGCATATGGGCTGCAAAGGTGACCTTCTTCTCTTCAGGGACTCCTAAGGTACGGAATCTGTTTTCCATGGATAGAAGCCAGGCTTCGGCCTTGTCCATCACTTCGGGTTGGTCTTCCCCCCAGAAGGAATCAGGGTTTAATATGATGAAATCTATCACCGTTACTTCTCTTGCCCTAGGGTTACTGGGTTCTGGGATGGCTCGGTTGACTAGGGTTTCCATGAAGTCAAAAAGAGCCTTCTTCTGTTCTTCCCATCTCTCTTGGCCCGTAGGATCAGGATTTCCAGAGGTTTCAGGGTCCTTCCTTTTGTGAGAGTGAGATTCCTCAGAGGATCTTGAGTTTTTGGTTTTTGGAGGCATCCTAAAATTAATTAAACAAATCAGGGTTTATCTCTCAAAAGTTTCATTATTATCATCATTATCATGATTATCATTTTCATTTTTTTTCTCATTATTAAAGTTCTTAATGTTACAATTTGCGGAGGATATCCTAAGACGGTCCTTATAAGTCAGTCCTTAAGACTTGTCTAAATAGAGAGACATTTTCTTAGCCTTATAAGGTGAGAAACGAATTTCAAAGTCGAGATGAGAGGGAAATATTCCTAGAGAAAGAGGTAAGAGGGAATTTTCTAGAGATGAGAGGGTCCTAGATAGGATAATCCCAAAAGTAGGGGAACTTAGAGTATCGGCCAGGTAGACTCACACTGCCTTATAGGTAGCCTCGTGATTGCCAAGCAAAGTGGCTCGGAGACTTTAGCCAGACCTTAGGCAGATGCTATCCTAGTCACCTCAACCCTTCGTATCCCAAACTCAAGGACTACCCTAGATTCACAATAGAGTGAATGGGTTCATGTGACTATGTTGTGTGAACCTTGGCTCTGATACCAACTGTGAAGACCCCAATTTCTATATACTTTCCATAATGACATAAACAGATATGCGTGCACTCATATCTTATAAATGTCAAAAGGGAAAATACAAGAAATTAGTGAAGTCAACTAAAACCAGAGATATGCCAAGATCTAGTTCACAAACAACAATTAATAGCCACAATAACCACCATTCATTGAGGATAGATAAAGTCATACATAACTTATTCGAATGGAGAGAAGAGATATAAATAGTTCTAAAGAAATAATAGAGATACATAGAATATTATCATCCTCAAAGTACTGGAAAGGGAAAAACTACATCTATCATGAAATAGATAAGAAGAACAGAAATCTATCTAATATATCCTCCTTGCTCATTTATTATGCCTTCAGGTACTTTGATCATCTCTTTTACTCCATTGTTTCACAAGTTCTTTGTACCTAAAAATACGGGAAACAAAACACGAGTCAAAAGAGTACGTGGTAGAAAAAGATACTATAGTATGGTTGCATAAGAAAAGTAACTTTTAAAATCAAAACGAGATAAGCAGAAATCATATTATTTAAGCGAAGCGATAACCAGGTAAACATTTCTTTTAACATGTCATTTGATGCGATTGTACTACTTTAAGCACCTTTTCAACATACATCTAATGTGGGCCATAGAGAAGAAAAAGAGAGGGATACATACATCTAACATGGGCCAGATTTCATACATCCATGTTAGGCACATACATCTAGCATTAGGCAGTGCATGTAGCTACAATCTATCTAACCTTTCATCTTATATTTAGAGTTTTTGTCGGCAAAGGAAAATACACTATAGTGTTTCATCCAAGCACATTTATAAAGTAGTTGCATCCAAGTACAACACTTTTAACAACCATGGAAAACTAGTCATATACTTATAACCATGTACCTTCTAGCAGATCTGATCCTCACAGGTTCCTAGATCAAGGGTTGAGAGAAGATCCTCCTGAAATATGAGTAACCCTATGTTACAATATGTCTTTATCATTTCTTATAACCTTACAGTTTAGATCATTAGGGTTTAGATCCTTAGGATTTAGATCATTGGATTGGGATCATTAGAGTCATCATTAGGGTACTCCTGATCCATTATATCAGAGTTGACCAAAGGAGGTTGATTAATCAAGTTCTTAAAGAGATCTTAGAAGATTAGGGTTTGATATGATGTTTTCAACAAATATTGAAATAAGAAAGTCATATGGAAGAGTCTAGTTATGATCCTTGAAGATTTGATCATATTGGATTAAGATTTCGAAATTCAGGGTTATTCTAACTCATGTCAGGATCAAAGATAAAAAGATATCAACATTTGATTAAGATCATCCTAAAGATAATCATAAAACATTGATTAAAATGGGTTTAGATTACATTTTCGAACATGAATGATCAACATGGTCTGATCATATTTTATATGAATAGGTCTCATTTTTTTGATCAAAATGATATATAGTTTTGCTATTTTCTGATGATCCTACTATTTTCTATAATTAATTGAAAATCGACCAATCAGGGAATTTCTAGGATTTTAAAAAGAAAAAAAATAAGAAAAAAAGGATTTCGAGCTCTGCTTCGTGGATTAAACGAAGGATCCGATTATCCAGATCCTCCCGTTTACCCGCGAGCAAAGGCTCGGCCGAAGGGAGGGTCAGACGGTGCAAAGGACAAAACTGCCCTTACTCGGTTAATTGATGTCATTACCAGAGCATGGGCAGAAGGGTCATTTTATCGAGTTGATTGTTAAACTCGCGCGCCCGAGCAGCAGCGAGGTTACAGAGGTGAGGGAAGGGGTGGCTAGCTCGAGTTGAGCTGAGCCTGGAGGAGTGCAGAGGGTTGCATTCACTCCGCGGGATCCTTCCGAGCTCAACGAGCTCCAGGTCATCGTCGGAGGTGAAGAATATCGCGATTTCAACGTTAACAGACCAAACGAAGAAGAAAAGGGAAAGTCGGGTTTACCTGCCCCTCTGGCTGGAATGAGGGGTCACGAAGCTCCTCAGGGAGTTCGTGGAGCTCTTCGTTCGATTTCCAACCGTCGACGACGCTCCTAGCTCCCCGAAGAAGAAGCTTTCGGTCACAGTCAGGTTGGCTTGTCGACGAGCAGGTTGCGGTCTCTTGTGGTTCCCAGTAATGAGACGAGCGTGACGGCCTCGGTCCCGAGATGGTGCGATCGCTCACAATTGGACGGAGGAGCCTACCAGAGTGAGAGGGAGGTCGGGGAGCAGGTGAGCAGGGGTGCTCGAGGTGAGGGAGGTAGGGTTGATCTTGATAGCAATTAAGGTGTTGGTGCGACTAAAGAGATGGTGGTAGAGCTACTGGGCTCCTTAAGTAGGCGTGGGGGGTGCTAGGAAGGGGAGCCCTAATTTGGCTGCCGTCGCCGCTGAGAGGTGCGAGGGCTCTGGGGGTCGTTCTCCCTGACCCGAGGGAGTTGGGTGACGTGGTGAGGGTTGTTGAGTTCGGTTTGAGGAGAGGAGTTGGTCCTCCAAAAATCTCGCGAGGAGGAGTTGGGGTTCAGGCGCGTGAGGTGGCTGTTGAGGTTGGCGTTCAGCTGGGGTCGAAGCCGAAGGAAACGGGAGGTAGAAGACGGGGTCCTGGACCCTTGGATCCAGGGCGGATCACAATCCACCTGATCAAAAGGCTAGGATCAAGTCCCAGCGAGGAGACCGCGTCAAGGCAAGGAAATGGGCCGCGTGAAAAAAATTAAAAGCCCAATTAAAAGGAACTTAGGTCTTAGGTATTAATAGATCACTAGAAAGACTTGAAAATTCAATTATGAATAACTCATGATTGGTACATCCAAATTTAATGAGATTTTAGGCATAGCTTTATAATGCTAAGATGTAGCTATGGTGCAAAAATTAGAGTCCCAATTCGATTATTGAATATGTCAATTGACTAAAAGTCATGATACTTGTATTATTGACTTTATGTACCATTATGGATGGTCTTAAGTGAAGTTAATAATCCATTTAATCAAAGAGAGATGATCAAGGGCATAAATGGAACAATTAAAATTATAAGAGAGAGGAATTAAATAATAATATATGTCAAAACTCACTCTATCACACTTGATGTGCCGCAACACCCAAAATTTCCACCGAGCCCAAATCTGCACTAGCTTTCTATCTTTTATTTGCATCTTCATGGACCAGCATCAAAATTTCTGTCTCCCTGTTGTTTTCCTCATTGCTAGGCCTTGATTCATCTTCACGGTTCCTCTTCTGTTTGTTTTTCCTCGTGACCCTCTGCATAGAGCCCTTCCTCGAGCTTGTTCCCTCATCTTCTCTTCCTCTTCGCAGCCTCACCCTATTCTCATGCAACCTCTCCTTCCTTTCAGCAACACATCTTCTCCTCTCACATTTGAGCTCCTCCCCCTCCTTTCCCAGATACCTCACAAGGTCAACTGGAAGTATGACCTTGCAGATGTGCAACGTCTTACCCAAACCCCCACTCTGCTGGCCAGCTATTCCTCCAATGCTTGGTTCCCCGCTCACCTCTGATGCTCGGACGCTCACTACCACCCCTTCCGTTGGTTTTTCACAAACATCCACTGGAGCAGCATCGCACGATGCCACTGACCCCAGCCTTTCCGTCCTTCCCACCACCAAAATTGTGGCCGTCTCTGTCTCCTCACCCTACCTCGGCGATGCATCCTCGGCCATCCTGCTCCCACCCCCTTCCTTAGGACACGTTTCCGGCTCCCTCGATGGTTGCACCGGATGCTGGCAGCGGTCGACGCTCACTTCTTTGAACACTCCCAACAACTCATCCATCGTATACCGTCTCTTATCCTCTCCACCCGACTGACATCCCTCCTTCTCTGTTTCCCCTTGCTGTGTACACATCTCCATCTCCATCACCTGCCCGCCCCTGCTTCCTCAGATCTCTGTCCTTCACCCCGCAGCCCGGAATGCGCCTCGTCGACCTACTCTCTCATCCACGACCCAGTCGACGCCGCAGCCTTAAAGTTCTCACCTCTGCCATTACTCCCGGTGCGTGTATGAAAGAAGATAGTCTTCTGTGACCCCAGATTCCTTTCGCCGAGGAGTTCTTCCACGATCGCAACTCTTTGCTTTCACGGCGACGCCCGCAGCCAAGAACCCCACTCCCGACTAGAACCCTCTTCTTCCTCGAACTCCATACAATTTTTGTCGCTGTGGCCGAGTAACCCGCACAAGAAGCAAAAAGTTGGAATCCGCTCATACTTTAGTTCCACGTTCGACACCGCCCCTTCCCTTCCTCTAACTTTTTGGATTTGTTTCAGAGGTTTAGTTACATCAATCATCACCCTAACCCTTACAGAGGTTTCCCATCCAAGATCATCGCAGTCCAGCTTCAATACCAGACCAATTTTCTCCGCTATGCTCCTTATTACTGCCGCCGACCTTAAACCGAGAGGCAAGTTGTATAACCAAACCCAAATATCACATGTTCTGAATTGAATCTTCCTCGGTTGATTAGATGCATCTACCTCTTTCACAAGCAACAATTTATTGTCGAAATTCCATGGGCCACCCTCGAGCACCTTCACTTTGTCCTTCCAGTTCATGAACTGGATCACAAATTTCACTGAATCGATCGACTTGAAAAGCACTACATCTGCCAATCCCCATGCTTGCGCTAGGGTTCGCTTCATTGCTGTGAAATTATACGATCTTTCTGTCCAGATCTGCGCCACCAGAGCCAATTCTACATGTTCTGCCGTCGCTAGCCCTCCGTCTTCATACACCTCTGCAATCTCTGCCTCTCCCTCCGTGATCCACATCTTCTCACACCGTTCCACCAGATCGTCCTCCATCCTGGAAGAGAACAGCCAACCGGTAGGATCTAATACCCACATCTATCCTTGGACCTGCAAGAGAAAAACCCTAAAGAGAAAGAAAGGAGGACGATGACCACCGCGCGTCGGAGACCAGATTGCCCGGAGCCCTAGGCATGGGGTCGAGAAGTATATATATATATATATATATATATATATATATATATATATATATATATATATATATATATATATGGCAGCAATCCAGTGAGAAACATATCTTGCGAGAGCATGAGTGGCATTTTAATAACTCTCCATATAGATCAAATTTTCATAATCCAACCATATATATTTCAAGTATATATAAATATTTACTTTCCTACAAAATTTTATCACCATCCAATTTGTAGATCATTCACAACAACAAAATACTTTCGATGCTCTACATTGAATTTCAGGCTAACCGTTGGATGTAAAAAGTGTATATTATACATATGGCCATGTAAATAATGTCTGATTGCAATGATTTTTTGTGAGAAGGTAAATGAAATGATGCTTTTTCCATCTACACAGTTGGATTTTTAAAAACAACTCCCAATTTGTAGTTATTCAAATGCCTCTCATGCTCTCATCGTAGGATGTTTCTCACTGGATCGCTACCCTATATATATATATATATATATATATATATAAATATATATATATATATATATAGTCAGGCTAGAATACACTTAAGTGTACAGATCACACGAATACACTCAAGTGTGTTTGCATATCATTTTTTACAAAATGTAAACCATTGATCTTCATCGTCATACTATAACTAGGCTACATACAAATTTTGAGCCCATTTGGATGAGTGTAAGTCATTCATCCCAAGGCAACAAAATCGACACGTGAAACTAATTTGAAATGCATAATTTTTACGATCTTTATAACATGACCTATAAATGTCCAAATGTGCTCAAATTTTGCATATGAGCTATTCACAACATGTTTAAGAAGATCAACAAACTATATTTTTGAAAAAAATATTGCATCATAAAAAACTACTTGAGTGTATTCTGCTCCGAATACACTCGAGTGTATTCTGCTCTGAATACACTCGAGTGTATTCTAGCCTGACTCATATATATATGCAAAACTATGCTATTATATTATATAATTTTCTTATGATTTTATTAAAAGTGTACTTCTGAAGCATAAGCATGCTTTGTTATAGTTTGAATAATGATTGCCTAGATTCTAATAGTCCTGCTCGTGTCAAATTTAGATGTAACATTAGACATGTATCAAATTTGGATCATATATTGGATTCATCATTTTTTTTTGCTAAATTCAGATTAAGATGGCAAAAAATACTACTTGAGTTCAATCTATTTATGAGTCTTACTAAACTTGATTTTCCCGATGAGGGACTTGATTGAAACTACCGTGCCATAAGAAAGTTAGTTGTCTAACCCAAATATGAACCATACCTATGAACTCAAACCCTACCAGATTTGTTTAAACACACTTATTTTTTAATAACACCCTAATACATCACATAATATAATTATATGACATGAAAATAATATAACACTAATAACAAAGCATTATACATTATGAATAATAACCTAATTTCATGCTTTCAAGTTCTCTATTAATTTTGCTCTGATTTTATAAATGTATTTTTTTCAAGATGTCTTGTAGGATTAGGTTGGATTTATGTTTCTATTGATTTAATTTTTGTCTAGATAACTATTCCATTTGAGTCTTATTGAGTCAGTTAGAAATTGAAAAATAATAACAAAAGGATGATATTTGTTTGAATGAGAGTATTATCAGACCATATGTTAGTGGGGAATTTAGGTTAGACAATGATTTTATTTGGATTCTTTTTCGATCCAATGAGAAACTAGAGTTGATAGCTACGCAATGATATAATCATCTAAGTCAACGGAAATCTCTATCTGACACTGAACTAAAAACAATACCTTCATAGTTAATAAATATATCATTTAAAAATATTAGTTGTATATATTTAATAATACCATATCAATATATTTTACTTATATATAATAACACATAGTTTTTCAATTTGGACTCTTCTAAAATATATATAATATATCTAACTTTGATCTAAGATTTTCAGATGTGAAATTTGGATTCAAAACTTGATATAAATCCGCTAAATATCTATTTTTTGAATTTAGTAGTGAATGCAAATTAGATGCTCATATTTTGTATATATTTAAATGCCTAGGTTTTGTTAAGATTAACAAAAGCCCGACCACATCTATCATCACACCTAGGTAATTGATTTTTAACAAACAACAATATATATGATCAACATGAGAAAGTTCAAAAGACAAAAAATAAAGTGAAAATGTGAAAAATAAAGAAACACTACAAGTGTACAAAGTAGGAAACAACCGAACCACTACATAATTTTTGCAACCATAACAGGTGGAGGGATTTTTTAGAATTTTGTAAAGTTTAGGGGTTTTCCTAGAATTTCATCGAAGTTGAGAGGTTTTGAGGGGAAACTACCTAATAAGCTATAGCTCTTTCTGCTTTCTTCTTTACGTTATGCCTTTCCAGTTGATCGGTTTCTTGCATTTGCCTATCTATTTTTTTAAACTTTAAATATCTATTTCTCTTTACTTTTAATCCCTATACCCAGGAATGGGATTGATGAATGCATATCCATCACGAATTTCAATTACCATCTTGGGTCAAATTCGACTCAATCCTCTTAATTTCACTTACTAAATAACAAAATGTGCAAAATTACTTAATTAGTCCAAATATCATGATTTAATTGAATTTATGTTGAATTAATACAGGTCTTGATAAGCTTGAACAGTCAGATGAGACCCACCTTCACTCACCCTTGGTTCTGACCAATCGATCTGACCAAACGGTTTCACCCAATTGATCTGACCAAACGGTTTCATTCAAACAGTTGACTAATCGGTTTCATCCATTCGGTCTCGAGACCGAATGGACATGCTCACCCCAAGACCGTTTGAAGAATTTCGGTCTGCAAGACCGTTTGAGGAGTTTCGGTCTGCGAGACCGTTTGAAGAGTTTCAGTCTGCGAGACCGTTTGAGGAGTTTCAGTCCGTGAGACCGTTTGAAGAGTTTCGGTCTGCGAGACCGTTTGAGGAGTTCTGGACTGCAAGACCATTTGAGGAGTTTTGGTCTATGAGACCGTTTGAGCTATACGTAAAAACCGAATGGACACCTGCTACAAGACCGTTTGCATGAAACTGTTTAAGCTATTCACGTGCATGCATGCAGCACCAAGACCGAATGAAATGTGGATTAGTTACCAAACCAAACCGCATGCGTAGACCGTTTGAGTACATGTACGTGGACCGTTTTGCTAATCAAATTCACGTGGATAGCATCTATGCATGAAGTCCGTTCGCTGGTTGATGAATAACAATGCATGCATGAACCGTATTAGCTATCAAATGAAGATTGTTTTAGTCAAATTGCATGCAAACTAAACGAGCATGCATGCAACAAACCAAATAATGTAACCACGTACATGATCGTTTGATAAAGTACAAGCTGCCAAACCGTTTGAACCTTACACATGAAACCGAAAGGAAGACCGTTTGCTCGATCACACGGAAGGCCGTTTGGATGAGCTGCTGACGTGCAAACCGAATGGAACCAAGAGAACGAATAAGCAATACCATTTGCTCGATTCTAATCCCAGACCATTTGGCCGCAGCTAGGAAACCGTTTGGATTAGCTTGCCGCGTAGACCGAATGGAGCGTATACATGAAGACCGAATGAGAGACCGAGCAACGTTTCAAATGAAATGTGGATTCTAATACTTATCCGTGATGATCATACAAACTAAACGATGCACATGCCTCATGAAACCGTTTGGATAAAATAATATTAGTACCAATTGGATAAGGCTGCGTGACCAAAGCACATGCATGGAGCGATCCATTTGCTGGACACGTGAAGAACAACACGCAATGCATGAAGATCGGTTGATTACCGCGGCATCCAAGACCGATTCCTGCTATGTGAAACCGTGTGAGCTGTGCATGAGAAGACCGCGAGCAAGTAAAGATCGAATGGTGCTGTGAAGACTGCTTGAGCAAGATACTCACGCAAACCGAATGATGATCTGCATGCAAACCGAATGGAGATGAGGACCGAAATAGCAGACCGAATGATAAAGTAAATGCATGAAACTGGAGACATGCACGAAAAGTCAAGACCGTACAGAAAATCGTTTGGTGGAAAAATATCTCCGGACCATTAGTAAACCGTTTGGACTCACACCCAAAAGCATGAGGGCCAGATCTATGCCTATAAATAGGACCAGTAGGGTCTTTATTTTGGCATCGGTTTCGGGACGCCGACAGGCTGTCTGTACACAGGTCCGATCCAGATCCAGTGCCATCTACGTCAGTTTCATTCCACCTACTGCCCGTGCTGCAACCAAGGAGGCTGAGGAGAGAAGGAAGACAGAGCGAGAGAGACTGTCCGGTCTGTCTTGACATCTCCTGTTTGCATCCAGATCTGCTCCGACACGACTTAGAAGGCCGTATCTTCTTCACTGAGTTGCGACTACCTTCTACACTGAGTTTATGGCAGATTTATGTCTCTTTCTTATTTTTCTTATTTCTCGCATCATGAACGAGTAGTACCTTTTCACTGGGGTGCGGAGACTAGCCCCACTGCCCATGCAAGCATGTTCTTTTGTTAAGCATTCCATGGCAATGTGTATAATTTTCCATTTTGTTGTCAGTTGGTACGTTTGTAGCTGATTATCTACTTGCTTTCATCTTGTTCTTTCCCTTATTGCGAAATCTTCTTTATATGGGACGGGATAGTAGTTTACAAGTTTGACTTCTTGACGAGAACTTCTGATAGGATTCCTTGAGGTCGTAAGTGTATGATCTGTGAGGGGACGAGACATCTAGCCTACGGTGATGCTTCTGTGGTCTAAACATCCCTCAGGGAGGACCACAACCTTAGTTGGATTTTGTATCGTCTTGTTTATCGTCGATGTTAGTTTGTTGATCTATCACCTGCTTGCTTATCAATTAATGCGGTTGACTCCCAAACTAGAAATAGAATGAGATTTCTTCGAGGTCGTAAGTGTATGATCCATGAGGGGACGAGCCATCTAGCCTTCAGTGACGCTTCTGTGTGCCTAACACCTGTACAGGGGGCTCACAACCTTTGTTGGATTTCTGTATCTTCGGAGTCGTAAGTAAGTGATCCGGTTGGTGGCGAGACATCTGATGCCTAAGGTGATATTACGCGAACCTAACGCCCGCATGGGGGGTTCCATAGCAGCTCCATTTGGATTGTTATATCTTGTCTGGATTGTTTGCGATTGAATGTGTTTGCATGTGTAGCGGTGGTGAAACCCAATACCATCCCAGCGATTCCATATCATTGATCTAAACCCAACTTTAATTTAGCTTTTAGTCTCTTGCAATTAGTTTAAGTAACCTCAAATCAACCAATCATTTTAAATATTAGCATTAACTCGAACTAGACTAAACTGACAAAGATTCTTAAAAACATTGTCCTTTGGGTTCGATCCTTAACTATACTGCGATAAGACTCGTCCGCTTGCGGGTGATATTATTGCACTTTAGTTCTGGTAAAAGATCAGAGATTTCAACCCTGAGTGAGTTTGTTAGTGTATTAAAAAAAACTACATCAAATTCTGGCACCGTTGCCGGGGACAACAAAATCAATTAGTCAAATCTAGTTCTTTTGAGGCTAATCTAGGATTTTAATTTCCTTTTGATACAATCGATCATCTACTTGAATTTGACTCTACTATGTGGTTCTCACTTTCAAAATCTTTCTAATTTAGGTACAACCCAAGGCATAGTGCATGCAACGTTCAGAAAGCCCCAGACTAACAATAAGCTTTGATCCCGAGATAGACAGAACTTTCCATCGTCAGATCAGAGAAAATCAAGCAAGGATGGCTTAAGAAGAAGAGGTAGCCCGAAGGGTGGCTCAAGCCATCAATGCACAAAGAGAGATGCTCATGCAAGAAGCTAGGGATACGGTTCAACAGAAAATCCTAGCAGCGCAAGTAGCTGAACTACAAAAGGATCTTAGAGAGTTCTCAATCCCGAAAGCTGTGAATGTTCATCATCCAGTGCAACCTCCTCCCATCAACGCTCCTAATTTCAAGATAAGAGCACATTGGATCACCCTGCTTCAGAATAATCCTTTCTATGGCAAGCAAGGAGAAGATAGCCAAGAACATCTTCTGAGATTTATTGATCTATGCCATGACAAAACAAAACGGAGTGACAGATGATGCCATTCGACTATGTCTCTTCAAGTATTCCCTTGCTGATAGAGCTATAAGTTGGTACAATTCACTACAAAGTGAAATACCCATCACCACCTGGGAACAACTCCAAAATGTGTTTCTAGAAAAATTCTACCCTCCATCTCTTACCTATGAAATTAGAGGGCGGATAACAAATTTCACTCAAGTTCTTGGAGAAACCCTTGCTGAAGCTTGGGATAGATACAAAGAGCTTCTACGCAAGTGTCCACACCATGGAATTCCCAAGAATCAACTCATCGAGATTTTCTATAGGGGTGTGGATGATGATATTAAGAGATTCCTAGATTCCTCATCTGGAGGAAACTTCATGCGTTAAAGTTATGACATCGTATGGAGAGTCATCACCCTGGGAGAAGAAAATCAAGCCAATTGGGGTAGATTTGTAGGTAAAGGAGTTTTGAAAGTAGCTATGGCCGAAGCTACTCCCGAGTACAAATCTATCGCAGAAACCTTAAAACTTTTAGTTGCCAAGAAAGACCATATTGAATAATCTCTTACTGCCATTGGAAGAGGACGTTCACCCACTCGACAACCAGAACAAGTCAAGTCTGCTTCCTTGTTCTGTGAAGCATGTAAAGGAACTGATCATTCCACCTTATCATGCAATGTTCTTTACGATGTTGTTCTGAGCAACGTATGTGGCCAAGGAGATAATGGTCAAATGGAAAATCTTAACGCTGTTAATACCATCCCTGGTCAAAGTTATTACAATCCGAATCAGAATAGGAATCATCCAGGTTTTCAATATGGAAACCCCTCTGGAGAAGTAAACTCACATCAATTTGGTTCAAACAATCAACCAAGAGGCCCACCAAGATTCCAGTATAATCAACAACAAAATTTTGGGAATCAAGAAAATTTCAAGGGGAACTTTCAGAATAGGAACTACAATAATTATCAAAACAACTCTCAGTACCAGAATCTTAATCAACAGTAAGGATAGCAAGCAGGACCTGTATCTTCTGAGGACAAGTTAACAACCATTGAAAAGATGCTACAAACTCAACAAACTATGATAGCGAACCAGCAAACCCAACAGAAGGCTATTGAATCTCAACTAGCTCAACTCGCAGCTAGCATACAGCCACCTGTTGGAGTCTTTGCCGACCAACCTGAGAATAATCCCAATCACCCGGAACAATTGTTAGCAATCACCACTAGGTCAGGAAAAGACTATTTGGATCCCCTGTAAAGACGCATGTGGTTATTATAGACGAGGATGAACCTGTAATTGCCCAAGACTCAACAACACTAGAATTTCAAGTTGATAAGATAGATAAGGTAAATCTTGAGAAACCTACTGATGAAGAAACTGAAACACCAGAACCTGATATTCCTGTATATAAGCCTCGTATACCTTTCCCAGTTCGTCTAAGGCAAACCAAGCTAGATACTCATTTCAATAGGTTCAAAGAATCTATGAAGAAGCTTCATGTTGATATCCCTTTTCTCGATGCTCTAGCTGAGATACCAACCTGGACTAAGTACTTAAAGTCACTTCTCACAAGGAAGTATATAACTGAAGAGTATGAGACAGTAAAACTGGCGATAACTACATCTGATATCATTTTGAACAAGATGCCCAAGAAACAAAAAGACCCAGGATTATTTGGAATTTCATGTCACATTGGCGACTCATCATGCAAGAAAGGATTGTCAGATCTCGGTGCAAGCATCTATATTATGCCACTTAGCCTGTGCAAAAGACTAGGGTTTGCAGAATTGCTTCCAACAGGCATGACCATACAACTTGCAGATAATTCGGTAACGCTTCCCATGGGAATCATCGAAGATGTCCTAGTCAAAGTGGGCAAGGACACTTATGTCCCGTGTGATTTTGTCATCATGGACATTAAAGAAGATGCCAAATATCCTCTCATCTTTGGTCGTCCGTTCCTCGCCACTGCAAGAGCCCTAATTGATGTTGAAGCTGGTACCTTACTACTCAGATTAAGTAAAGAAACTCTCGAATTTAAAGTTTTTGAAAGTATGAGAAGACCAAGTATGCAAGAAGAAGTCTATATGATTGACTGCATTGAGAAAATGTCACTTCTGACTCAAGAGCATCATGAATCAGACGATCCTTTAGAAGTTGCTCTAACAAACCCATCAGTTGATGAACCAATTGATGAACAAGTAAAGGATTGCATCAAATCCCTCAACTCTGCTAAAGAAGATGTTGAAGCTACTAGTGAAGAACTCAAAGCTATGGAAACTACAGAAGAAACATGCGAAAAAATAGAGGCTCCCGAAATGAAGCCCCTGCCCAAAGGACTGAAGTACATGTTTTTAGATGATCTCAAAGTTTGCCCAGTTATTATAAATTCCGATCTAACATCTGAACAAGAAGATAAACTCCTGAAGGAATTAAGGGAAAGAAAGAAAGCCATCAGTTATAAAATGAGTGACCTCACTGGGGTCAGTCAAGCGCTGTGTATGCACAAGATCCCTATGATGGAAGATCATAGGCCAACTATTGAGAATCAACAAAATTTGAATCCAAATATGAAGGAAGTAGTCCGTCGTGAGGTCATCAAACTTCTCATAGATGGAATAATCTACCTGATATCAGATTCGCCATGGGTGAGCCCAGTGCATGTAGTCCCGAAGAAAGGTGGAACAACTGTTATACGAAATGAAAACAATGAACTCATCCCCGCTCGAACAGTCACAGGGTGGAGGATGTGCATAGATTATAGAAAATTGAACAAGGCAACTCGAAAAGATCATTTTCCAATGCCTTTCCTTGATCAAGTCCTAGAAAGGTTGGCTCACCAAGAATATTTCTGTTATCTTGACGGTTACACTGGATTCTATCAAATACCCATACATCCAGATGACTAAGAGAAAACAACTTTTACCTGCCCATTCGGAACATATGCATTTAAAGAATGCCGTTTGGTCTCTGTAATGCACCCACAACTTTCCAACGTTGCATGGTTGCCATATTCGCTGGTCTTACCAAAACCATTATGGAAGTTTTCATGGATGATTTTTCTGTATACGGAGATTCATTCGATTTATGTCTAAAGCATCTCTCCCTGGTCCTCAAATGTTGTGAAGAAGCACATCTTGTGCTGAATTGGGAAAAGTGCCATTTTATGGTAAAGGAAGGCATTGTCCTCGTCCATAGGGTCAACAATAGAGGAATTGAAATAGATAAATCCAAGATTGAAGTGATTTATAAACTGGCTATCCCAACAAATGTAAAAGAAGTCTGTGCTTTCTTAGGTCATGTAGGATTTTACAGAAGATTCATAAAGGACTTTTCAAAGATAACCAAGCCAATAACAAATTTGTTACTAAAAGATGCTGAATTCAATTTTGACGAAGAATGTATCAAGAGCTTCAACACACTGAAGTAGGCTCTCACAACAACACCCATCATTAGAGCTCCCGATTGGGACCACCCTTTTGAAATTATGTGCGATGCCAGTGACTATGCTATGGGCACTATTTTAGGGCAATATATAGAGAAGAAACATTATGTGATCTATTATGCATCGAAAACTCTCGATGAAGCCCATAGGAATTATGCAACTACCGAGAAAGAACTTCTAGCAGTCGTGTATGCCTTTGACAAGTTCAGATCTTACCTAATTGGTTCAAAGGTCATTGCCTACACAGACCATGCTGCCATTCGTTACCTTCTGGAAAAGAAAGATGCAAAACCGAGGTTGATTAGATGGATCCTCCTATTACAAGAATTTGATTTAGAGATAAGAGATAAAAAGGGTACAGAGAATGTTGTAGAAGACCACCTCAGTCACATCCACACTCTGGATACTGAGAAGATTACGATCAATGAATCCCTGCCGGATGATCAACTAATGAAGGTCTCAGAAGCTGTACCGTGGTACTCAGATTTTGTGAACTACCTTGCTACTGGGGTCATCCATCCTCAATGCACTGGAAATGCACTAAAGAAATTTATGCACGATGTGAAACAATATCACTGGGATGAGCCATATCTTTTTAAGCTATGTGCTGATGGTCTTTACAGACGATGTATTGCTGAGGAAGAAACCAAACTCATTCTAGAGCACTGTCATTCTGGCCCAGTTGGAGGCCACATGAGTTCTAAGAAGACTGCGATAAAGGTTTTATAATGTGGATTCTTTTGGCCAACCATATCCAAGGACTCCTATGACTTTGTTCTATCATGTGACAAATGTCAAAGAATAGGTAACATTATGAAGAGAGATGAGATGCCACTTAAGTTGTGGCAAGAAATGAGATATTTGATGTTTGGGGTGTGGACTACATGGGGCCATTCCCATCTTCTTATGTATTTTATTACATCCTAGTAGTGGTTGATTATGTCTCAAAATGGGTTGAAGCTATACCAACAGTCACTAGTGATTCCAAACCCGTCAACAAATTATTCAAAGATATTATTTCCCCCCATTTTGGAGTGCCACGAACCGTGATATCTGACGGAGGGTCTCACTTCCTTGAAAGAAGCTTTGAAGCTTTGCTGAGAAAATATGGTGTAACACATAAAGTAGCCTCACCCTACCATCCACAAACGAGTGGACAGGTAGAGGTTTCTAACCGCCAACTCAAGGCTATTCTGGAAAAAACTGTAGGCCGCAATCGAAAGGATTGGTCAGTGAAAATCAACGACGCTCTATGGGCCTATCGAACTGCTTATAAACCCCCCCTCGGGACTACACCCTTTCAATTAATATATGGAAAAGCTTGCCACCTTCCAGTCGAATTGGAACACAAGGCATGGTGGGAAATTAAACAACTGAATTTCGACATGAAGAAAGCAGGCCAGGCCAGGATTCTGCAACTTCAAGAGCTGGATGAACTCAGGACGACAACTTATGAGAATGCTCGAATCTATAAAGAACACACCAAAATTTGGCATGATGGTCATTTAAAAAGAAAAGATATACAAGTGGGAGACCAAGTTCTGGTGTTCAAATCAAGATTGAAGTTATTCCCAGGAAAACTCCGCTCTCGCTGGTCGGGACCATACATTGTCAAAAGCATCTCCCCACATGGTGCTTTCTCTTTATGGAGTGAAAAGTCAGGTGAATTTGTGGCGAACGACCAATGCTTGAAAAGATATTTCACCACAGAAGATATGAGCACCGAAGAAATAATAGATCTCTCCAATCCAAAGGAACCACTGTGAAGTCGAAGATATCAAGTCAAGCCATTGACATAAAATAAAGGTGCTTGTCGGGAGGCAACCCGATAAATACATTTGTATTTAGTTTTCAATTTTGAATTAGATTTTTTTTCCTTAATTTTGTTTTCACCTTTTAGATAATTTTGCACCAAATAAAATTTGCATCGCGAGATTCTATCTTGAGTTCTGATTAATCTTTCTTTAGATTTTTAGATAAGAGGATGCACGCTGACTGGAACGCTACCACATCTGGGGGTCGATCTGGCATGAATTTTCCCCTCCATATTGGATTTAGGGTTTTCTCGGGACGAGCAAATCTCTAAGTTTGGGGTGGAGGGTGGGTGGTACGTACCTCACTTTCCACCTACACCCATCCTTTTCATACTTAAGTTTTCATCGTCACATTCTTGATAAAAATTTTCAAAATTCTTTAATGTTTTTCAAAGAGTTTGAACAGATACTTGATGAATTTTTGACACTTCTTATTTCATTAAAAGTCACTCTCTAACCTTCTATGCATTATAAATCATTATATCCTCCTTATTCGAAGTAAATCCTCAAAAGGACCACTTTTTGAAACAAAGCCTTTTGATTGAAATCATCTTGTAAAGCTTATGATTCCTAACGTCATGATACTTTTGCAAAATTGATAAGTGTCTGTCGAACTGATAGGAATCAAACACGTCATGCTTCCTAACTGACTAGTGGAACAATAACATGGAATCTCCACCAGATCCTCATCAAGTCATTATTTGAGCAGAGTATGATAAAGAGAACGACCTGGTGCACTGAATTGTAAACCAAGTTGCATTCTGATCTGAACTCTCTTCTACACTTCTTCTACCATCTTCGTATCCTTCCATCCATTAAAAAGAAACAAAATAGCCAAAAGAATGCCAAACCCTAAGTTCAGGGTGGCACACCACTTCCCTCTATATCCGCTTCTTCCATGCCCCTAACAGATAAACATGGGCGTACCACCAAAAATGCAATCTCGAGTCGAATAGAGGAGAGATTTGCAAATAAAAAGATGCCAAAGTGCACACAAAAAGAAATGCAATCTCGAGTCGAATAGAGGAGAGATTCGCACAAAAAATGCAATAAATGAAATTGCAAATCATAAAATAAAAATCTTGAGTCGAATAGAGGAGAGATTTATTTCTTCCTTCCATACCACCATTCACTCCATTTTCTACCTAACGACACAATGAATGCCTACCCTATCCTAAAAAACACCAGTGTCAGATCAAATGCACACTTGTTGTTCTGCGGGTGTATCTGGATTCTTACAAAACTCTTTGACATGCTTGTTGTTGGAAAAAGTGAGGATAAAGTGATATTGGAAAATGAACTCAGGAACGAAGATATGGTAAGACGTGTTTAGTGGTCTTAGGAGGTTGAGATGCTGAGTCATATTGAGCAGAAAGAAAATATTCGTGATGTAAAGATGAAGCAATCACACGAATTGAAAGTATTCATTTGGCGTCTGTTTCAGATTTTGTGTTACTCGAGGACAAGCAACGTTTAAGTTCGGGGTGTTTTGATGAATGCATATCCATCAGAAATTTCAATTACCATCTTGGGTCAAATTTGACTCAATCCTCTTAATTTCACTTACTAAATAACAAAATGTGAAAAATTACTTGATTGGTCCAAATATCATGATTTAATTGAATTTATGTTGAATTAATGCAGGTCTTGATAAGCTTGAACAATCAGCTGGGACCCACCTTCACTCACCCTTGGTTCTGACCAATCGATCTGACCAAATAGTTTTACCCAATCGATATGACCAAACAGTTTCATTCAAACGGTCTGACTAATCGGTTTCATCCATTCGGTCTCGAGACCGAATGAATATGCTCACCCCAAGACCGTTTGAAGAATTTCGGTCTGCAAGACCGTTTGAGGAATTTCAGTCTGTGAGATCGTTTGAAGAGTTTCGGTCTGCGAGACCGTTTGAGGAGTTTTGGTCTGCGAGACCGTTTGAAGAGTTTCGCTCTGCGAGACCGTTTGAGGAGTTCCGGACTGCAAGACCGTTTGAGGAGTTTCGGTCTGCGAGACCGTTTGAGCTATACGTAAAGACCGAATGGAAACTTGCTATAAGACTGTTTGCATGAAACCATTTAAGCGATTCACGTGCATGCATACATCACTAGGACTGAATGAAATGTGGATTAGTTACCAAACCGTACCGCATGCATAGACCGTTTGAGTGCATGCACGTGGACCGTTTTTGTGACGATCCCACCACAAATTAAACCATCGCCAGTAATTAATTGTGGAATAACAAAAATCACTAAAAATTAATACCATTTGCAAAGAGATCCATTTCCAGAAAACTCTTAAGAAGAGAACCAAAGTACTACATACATTATGGTTCACATTGTACACACCATGTACTATCTCATCTCGAGGAATATATACAACAGTTGCTTTACCAAACTATACATGAGCAACGTAAAACCTCGAGGCATACAAGCCAAAATCTCAGATCGATCATAAAACCATTAAGTACTGACTCCAAGGACCTGAGAGTATAGAGACAACACATATGACTCATATCTACAGGACACGACAGACAGTAACTCAACCTGAGATGTTACTGTTTCTCCTGATGTTGCTATCCTCCCTATGTTGTATAGTTCCTACCTCCTCATCCGCGTCCACCTAAAAATTTTGGATTCCACGAGGGTGAGACAATTGTAATTGTCCCAGTGAGAGATATAACTCTCCGCCGATCATATTATCATTGCAGATAAACAATAATAAACTGAAAAGAGGATTCTTTTATATTAATAAGCAAGATTAATCACTGTTTAAGCAAAATAGAGCAATATCATCTTTTAAAGTATTGCAGCCATGTATGATAACGCAGTAATTCATCTATTCATTTTATAAGGAATATGAAGAACATGTATAACATCTATCCATTTAAGATGTATAAAAGTAATGTATCATCAACCAATGATTTCCGTATTCAATCCTTAAGCAAATATGCTACATGGCTGATTACATTTTACAATCACACTTATGCCCTGAGGAGATGAGGTATACCGCTCATACTCCAACCGACCACTGCGAAGTCAAAATCGGTACCATACAAGGTCAATGGAAGAGCCGGCTACCATGACCTCATACCATCTCGGTCAGTGTGAGAAAACGAGCAGGACTATGTCAACTGCTAAATAGCTTTCCAGGGTATACTGGCAACTTCGCTATAGAGTTGCAAGGTCAGCTGCACTCTCATCAGGATTGAGAGATCTCATGTTTATCTACCATCAACCTAAGGAAGGGTCGATAGATTTCATATTTATCCATATCGAATCCCAACAAATAATGAAGTATTGAGAGATTTCATGTTTATCTACCATCAATCTTCATTCGGGGCGTACATATATTTTCACCCATCACCCCCACATATTAAAAAATATGCGGTCTCCAGGAGATCCTGTAGGAAAACATGTTTCACCATTCAACAGTTTACTGACGCTGATGGATCTATGGTCAGGGCTCTACATGATAAGATTCCACTTGTTTAATTAAGTGCATTATCATATTCTTTTAGCATCAGTCAAGTTTTCAAACATGAATTATTATGAAAAATGCTACAAAGAAAATGTAATACATCTATCAAGCACTTTTCAAAACTTTATATAACATTTAGGATCTCAATCCCTTTTCTTATTACCGAGAACTCTCATCCCTCAACAATATCATCATCATGATCACTGATTCTGGGTATTCAAACCCTTAATTCTTCACAGAACACAGTTACCACTTATCAGGTAACTAATACCTCTAGGTCATCTGACCAAGGTATATATATATATATATATATATATATATATATATATATATATATATATATATATATATATATATATATATATATATATATATGATACTTGTTACACAAGCATCTCACATGACTCACAAGGCCATTAAACATCTTGTCACCTCTCACTAGGCAACAATTATTATTATGGCTCACAAAGCCATTAAGTATTTCCAACAAATAAAACATCATAGCTCATACCTGGCTATGCTCATCATCCCATGATACCTGCATGGTTAGTATACATGATAACAACCATATCAAATACATATCAACACCATGCAATACAAGGGTAACACCACTATTCCTTCATTAGGGTTAGGGTTTCCCATTTCTTATTGAGTAGGGCTTCTCATACCATCACCCTATATTAGGGTTAGGATTTCAAAATCACTTTATCAAGGATCAAACCCTAATTCCTACTTTACACATATTAGAAACATTAATGAATGCACATTACATGTTTATTTCACAAGTATGAGTTTCTCTCTCATCCTCTCTAGGATGTTGATCACTTCATACTTTATTAAGTTGGCTCAACCTTTCCTTCAAGGTACATTAGCCTACTTAATCATTAAACTCCATACTACTCAATGTATGACTTGATATAAAACACTCCATGTGTTTCTCCATCAAGTATATTGCAATTTAAGGTACTTCCACACCATATCATTTTAGAGGTGTATGTATGCTAAATTATCCCATATCGGGTTGAAGGTGTGTGGTTGAGTGCTTGACCTCTTCAAACCTTCATGGCCACGATCTGCCCTTCACCATGGGTTAAGTGACAGGCTAGACAACTGTTTGATCCACTATCAACCCAAAGTACAAACCAATGCACACCCCTATCGATTTCCAAGTAAACTAGGGCTATTTTTCCATATCGAGTTGAAGGTGTGTGCTTGTGTGCTTTTGCACGATACTGATGATGCCGTCATCATCAACCACAAGATCCTTGTTCTTACTGTTTTAAGTCATGGACAACAGTCCCATGAAGCTTCTAGAACTCAAAGGTTCATCAATTATTCAAGAGAAGTTGAATTTGCAAGTAGTTCAACAAGTATGCCAAAATTGAAGGTGCATAATAATATAATTGGGTTTAAGTTATATAACCCACCTTAAGAACAACTTCAAAGCTCCAAGATCCAAATATCCACGTTCCTAAGGTTGAAGATGAACTTAAAAACTCTTCTATATGCAAAGAATCACCATGGATAAGCAATTGGTGAAGAAGAAAAGAAAAGAAGATCAAAACCCTAAATTCATGCTTCAATCCAAGGTCGAAGATGATCTTTTCCTCACCTTAGGGTTAAGTATGAGCTCCTTCTTGCTCCTTAACACCTTTGAACGATACACTAGTGTCCTTGCACGATATGCCAACCCCCTTGCATGATATGCCACTCACTTGCACGACATGGCACTCAACTCTTCACCCTATTGGCCGATATCACTTTATATGGCAAATTTCACCTACTTGGCCGATATGCTTTTGCTATGGGCAATATCCAAGGACCTATGCATGATATGCTTGCTCTCCTGCACGATACAAGATCTCCATGCACGATACCACAAGGTAGGAGGGTGGTAAGGGTCGAAAAATTTCACTTAAGGGTGAAACTAGGGGTATATATACTTGTTGCACATGAAGAAAGGTAAAAAATGAGGTGTCAACATTTTGAGCTAGTAGGTGCCACGTGTCCATGCATGGGTGACACGTGTCCATGCATGCATAAACATTTATATTGACATGCAAAACAGTTGAGGATCATTTGGAGATAAAGATTCGGCCATTACATATCCTTTTGAATAAATATATTAATTAATTCATCACTTTATGCACAACCCGTCACAACTTTGCTAAGGAAGTTGTAACCCGTCACAACTCACCTCCTTGAGGTGCTTTTCATGATATGGCTTTTTAAAAGAGTTCATAGAACGATATGGGACACCTCCTTGGGCTCCATGGCCGATAGGATTTCATATATAAGCTTTTCAACTTGATACAACTCAAGTTAAGCTTTCAAATTCAACCCTTTTCCTTGGTCATTTCTTCACCAAGATTACCATCATTCATAATGGAATCAAACATGGTGTATACTTATTTCTCTCTCCTCTATATGATACTAGGAGGGAGTAGGGACACTCTCGAGGTGGTAATTTTCATATTAATCCCACATTTTGGGAAAATTACAATTTGTACCAAAATTGGTGCACAATGCACCTACATTGTTCAAACGAGCTACAACTTGGAATTTAGGCTTTCCACAAGCCATCCTTTAACATCATTCTCTCTCTTATGATGTTAGAACACATGAGGTACATTCAACATGTGACATTTTGCAATATAACCCCTCATCTTGGATAAATTGTACTTTATGCCCAAACTATCATATAATGCACAAACAGTTTGCAAATAAGCTCAAACTTGAAATTTAAACTCTACAAGAGTCTTAATTACCTTTCAAAAGATTAAAATAAATTTGTAAACAACTTACTTAAGAAAAAATTCTAGGGTTAGGCCATAACCCAGGTCAGGGATGTTACAGTTTTGCTAATCAAATTCACGTGGATAGCATCTATGCATGAAGACCGTTCGCTGGTTGGTGAATAACAATGCATGCATGAACCATATTAGCTATCAAATGAAGATTGTTTTAGCCTAATTGCATGCAAACTAAACGAGCATGCATGTAGCAAACCAAATCATGCAACCACATACATGATCGTTTGATAAAGTACAGGCTGCTAAACCGTTTGAACCTTACACATGAAACTGAAAGGAAGACCGTTTGCTCGATCACATGGAAGACCGTTTGGATGAGCTGCTCACGTACAAACCGAATGGAACCGAGAGAACAAATAAGCAAGACCATTTGATCGATTCTAATCCCAGACCGTTTGGCCGCAGCTAGGAAACCATTTAGATTAGCTTGCTGTGTAGACCGAATGGAGTATATACATGAAGACCGAATGGGAGACCGGGCAACGTTTCGAATGGAAGACCGTTTGAGCAGGATAGTTATCCGTGAAGATCATACAAACCGAACGATGCACATGCCTCATGAAATCGTTTGGATAAAATAATATTAGTACCAATTGGATAAGGCTGCGTGACCAAAGCACATGCATGGAGCGATCTATTTGCTGGCCACGTGAAGAACAACATGCAATGCATGAAGATCGGTTGATTACCAAGGCATCCAAGATTGATTGCTGCTATGTGAAGACCGTGTGAGCTGTGCATGAGAAGACCACGAACAAGTAAAGATCTAATGGTGCTGTGAAGACCGTTTGAGCAAGATACTCACGCAAACTGAATGATGATCCGCATACAAACTGAATGGAGATGATGACCGAAATAGCAGAACGAATGATAAAGTAAATGCATGAAACTGTTTGGAGACATGCACAAAAAGTCAAGGCCGTTTGGTTATATATAGCAAATAGTTTGGTGGAAAAATATCTCCAGACCATTAGTAAACCTTTTGGATTCACACCCAAAAGCATGAGGGCCAGATCTATGCCTATAAATAGGACCAGTAGGGTCCTTATTTTGGCATCAGTTCGGGACACCGACAGACTACATGTACATAGGTCCGATCCATATCCAGTGCCGTCCACGCCAGTTTCATTCCACCTACTGCCCGTGCTGCAACCAAGGAGGCTGAGGAGAGAAGGAAGACAGAGCGAGAGAGACTGTCTGGTCTGTCTTGGCATCTCCCGTTCGTGTCCAGATATGCTCCGACACACCGTAGAAGGCCATATCTTCTTCACCGAGCTGCGACTACCTTCTACACCGAGTTCATAGCAGATTTCTCTCTCTTTCCGTTTCTTCTTGTTTCTCGCATAATGAGCGAGTAGTACCTTTTTGTTGGGGTGCGGGGACTAGCCCTGCTGCCCATGCAAACATATTCTTTTGTTAAGCATTCCATGGCAATGTGTATAATTTTCCATTTTGTTATTAGTTGGTACGTTTGTAGCTGATTATCTACTTGCTTTCATCTTGTTCTTTCCCTTATTGTGAAATCTTCTATATATGGGACATGATGGCAGTTTACAAGTTCGATTCCTTGACGAGAACTTCTGATAGGATTCCTTGAGGTCGTAAGTGTATGATCCGCGAGGGGATGAGACATCTAGCATACGGTGATGCTTCTGTGGTCTAAACATCCCTCAGGGAGGACCACAACCTTAGTTGGATTTTGTATCATCTTATTTATCATCTATGTTAGTTTGTTGATCTATCACCTGCTTACTTATCAATTAATGCGCTTGACTCCCAAACTAGAAATAGAATGAGATTTATTCAAGGTCGTAAGTGTATGATCCGCGAGGGGACGAGCCATCTAGCCCTCGGTGATGCTTCTGTGTGCCTAACGCCTATACCGGGGGCCCACAACCTTTGTTGGATTTCTGTATCTTCGGAGTCGTAAGTAAGTGATCCGATTGGTGACGAGACATCTGATGCCTAAGGTGACGTTTACGCGAACCTAACGCCCGTATGGGGGGTTCCACAACAGCTCCATTTGGATTGTTATATCTTTCCTAGATTGTTTGTGATTGAATGTGTTTTCATGTGTAGCGGTGGTGAAACTCGATACCATCCCAGCGATTCCATATCATTGATCTAAACTCAACTTTAATTCAGCTTTTACTTTCTTGCAATTATTTGAAGTAACCTCAAATCAACCAATCATTTTAAATATCAGCCTTAACTCGAACTAGACTAGACTGATAAAGATTCTTAAAAATATTGTCCTTTGGGTTCGATCCTTAACTATACTGCGATAAGACTCGTCTGCTTGCGGGTGGTATTATTGCACTTTGGTTCTGGTAAAAGCTCTGGAATTTCAACCCCGAGTGAGTTTGTTAGTTCATTAAAAAAAAAACCACATCAGGGATCAAGGAGGGAAAACACGGGCCACGACCCTCCCCCAATTTCTTAAAATTAAACATATATATATATATATATTTATACACTATATTGACAATATATAATTTATATATCGCATACAAGACACAAACATGAAAATGCCTAGTGGCCTTTAGTTACAATTTTTTGCAAGGAGATTTCATGCTCAATTTTTGGTTTATACATTATATATATTTTGCAAAATACATATAGAATATCTATATATATGCGTATTAACACAACGAAATGCAAACTAAAAGATGGTGTAGCGGTTTACAAGTTTATTCTTGTACATGAATTCATGAGTTTAGTTCTCACATTTATGATTTAAATCCCCTCCCCCAACTATAAGGTCCTGGTTCCGCCACGACCTATACCCAATGCTTGCACATCAATACTACTCTTCGTAGAAAAGATTCGAAACCCCAATATCAAGATCGTTAACTTAACTATTGTTAATATGGGTGCATGTCCACTCTACTAGCTTATATGTAGGCTACGTTGGGGGGGGGGGTTGTTAGAGGGAAGGATGGCGTACTTCACAATAAAAAAATTTGTTTATTACTACAAAGAAAATAATTGTGCCAAAAGTTGATGGAGATGCAGATGAAAAAGGAAACCAATGCTCATAAGTAATTGGCTAAAATTGATAAAATTTCAAAAATCTAAAAAGAAGAGAACACAAATTAATGTTAAATTAATAGTTTTTCCATACGTATCATGAATAACTTTATATTGCCTATTTTTATCTTTTCATTCAACTACCATATCAAACTTGAAGCTATTTATATATCAACACTATTAAATTAGACAAGAAATAAATGGCTACATATAAAACAATTTACCTACCATTACCAACTTTTGAGTAAAATATTTAAGTTCAGTTAATTTTATCTTTACATAATAGTATTTAATAAATGATAAAAGCATTGTTTCTTCTACACCATCAATTTTTTTGATGAAACAATCACTAAGATAAACCATTTCATTAGGAATTTAGATCACTACATCATATTCAATGAAATATGAAAACATTTAGGGTACTACTTTTAGAACCCAAAATTATTGGGAGGAGATATAAGTCCTTCTTGGGGAGGATTTTTGTTAAGTACAATTAAGCTATATAAAATGAATATTGTTTCATGACATCATGTCCTTTGAATGGTAGAGACAACACATGTATCAACTATTATTGTCTATTATGTTTGGTATGGATGAAATCAAATCATTTTATGATCACACCTATGCTTTCAAAGCCTCTCCCCTTGGAAGTTAATAAATCTCAATCTTGTTGAGAAGTTTTTGATTTGTGAATCATAGATGAATTAATTGGGCAACACACTTAGTGGCAAAATATGTAACACATGTCTTACCAACTGTATAAGTTTATACTTCAAAAAATGACTTCAGATGCTATTTTTTATAGGCTTATCAAGAAATACAATGAAAACAAATAGAATATTTACATGATTTTCACAAATATAAAAGATGGTAGCTTTAGGTGCCAATAGAAGTGATTTGGTTTATTATGAAGGAAAAGTGATCCAAGGTCCAATACTTTTAGTTGGTTGAGTTGCTTTATTATACTCAAGGTGCTCATGGAGGTCACAACAATGAAATGGCACACATGGAGGGTGGCTCAATCATCTTGTGACTATCCAATGAGATTCATATTCAAAATTTATCGAGAATTATATATCCAAACCTTGGTGCATGGAAGTCAAAGCTAGATGATAAGAAAATGTTCACTAAATGACCACGATCAGGTTTGGCCAGTTGGCTTGACAATGAATTGCGAACATTACTGTACAAGACACCCTTGAATTCTACTAGTAACACTAGACACGCTAGAACCGACTAACTAGTTGGTCGATATAACAAACTTATCATTCAAAGATACAAATGGTTGGGGTGAAATTTCTTTACCGACTGATCACATGCCCCTTGTGACCACTCTTAATTCTCAACCCAAATTCTTAAACCTCAATAAGCTTTCATCTTAGAATGATTGACTCATAATAGGAGGCATGTCTCTCCTCCCCAACCACATCCTTATGATCCATTGAAAACTCTTATTAATATTTAGCGATGTTCACCAAAAATCATTGACATAATGAAGGAAAAAGACAATCATGATAGTTAGATGCAACAATATCATGCAATCATAGGTGTGATATCCTACTGTCACCAAATATCGATGTAATGACAATTCACATGAATGAATTTTGGTGTCTCATGGTCACAATGTGTGTAAATATGCCACAAATGCACAAGTGTGATACCATATAATTATAAGAAATCTGTCTACACGTCTATTTTTGTATTTTTCCACACTAAATTCTCTTTGTTTCATCCATTCTTGATTTATTCCTCACACACCTTCTACTTGTATAATTATTTGCATATATTTTTGTGTGGATGATTCAAGCATGTATATTACCAGAACTACGTTAATGGTTCATCTTAGATTGTTGTTGGAGTCATCTTCTAATTTTCAATAACTCATTTTATATTATAATATTGGGAATCAGTGTATGTTAGCACATAAACCTAAAAGGGATGAAGAACTAGAGTGCCCGCAACCTAAACAAAGAAAAAATTAACGTGAAATAAACCGACCTCGATGGGGAGGTGAGAACCTACCGATGGGAGAAAGAAATAGGCATGGGGCACCAATATCGTCCATGGGGAGCAGCCAACAGACCCATAGGGTTATTAGTCATCTAGAGAGCATTAGAACGGGTCATAATCTTCTGTACTCAACTTCTGTCCCAACCTCTGTCCCAAACCATCCGGTTCCTTGACTTGTAGGTCTCATTATAAAGTGTACGGTCTGGGTGTGCCGGGCATATTGCCCCGGGCACACAGAGGATGTGGGCCCCATTAGAACAATATCTATGTAGGGTTGGATCCCCTTAATAAAACCCACAACATCAAAATATCAAAAGGGCATCATACAGATTGTAACAAGCCAAGATAATCAACAATCATCATCTATCTCCGACACGATTAAATTCCATCAGGGGGCATAACCTCATTCTGGCTCAGCATAATGTCAGTGTATTCTATGTTTTTTGGATAAAAGTTCATTCCATTGAAGAAAATAAACCATACAAAAGTAAAATGCAAGGTAAAAACCTGCATTCACAAGGTTTTTCCTATTGGAGAAGCTAGAAAGTGAGCAAGCAACAAAAGAAAGTAGATAGTTCATGGGGGAGGCACCCCTTAACAAGCCTCAAAGAGCATCGTCCATAGGAAACAAAAAGATTTATGTAATTATCCTTGATGCAACATTTAGTAGGCTGGTTCTGGTTTCTTCATCTAGTATTTCCTTAAGCTGGAAAAGATAGGCTGCTTCTGATTTACAAACATCAGAGTCTACAATTTCAACCACCTCCTCTGTTTCCTGGTGACCTGCAATGATGCATAATTTTTAGATCGAAAATTATTGTATTAATTATGGTGGCCTTGGGTTTATTTTTATTGTCGTATCTTCTGTTGTTTCTCTCATTCTAGATATTCCAGAACATTGTTAGAAGGTAGTCATCATCCAGGAGCTGGTGGCTGTTTCTGCGGGGATGGAGGTTGGTTGAGATTTTTGTTATGTTTTGGTCTGAGTGTCTGAGAAACATGAAATGGTTGATGATTTCCCTAGTGATGTAGCAGTGGTTAAAGATATGGTCCACTATTTCTTCTTGTCTCAAGAAAAGGGAGCATCTGGATGGTCATTATAAGCCTCTTTTTTTGAGATTTTGGTCAGTAAGAAGTTTATTGTTCAGGAGAAGCCAATAGAATATTTTGTTTTTTGTGGCCAATTTTTTTCTCCATATGGTGGAGTAAGGAGGAGTGATACCTCTTGATAGGAGGAAGGAATAGACATATTTTGGTGTGTATTTTGATCCCCAAATCCATGAAATTCTGTTTGAAGTATTATTTTCAAGCTCGTGGATGATGTTGGTAAGTTCATTTTGATCTAGATGTTCTAAAAACCATTGTTTGAGGGAGTTGGATCTCTTTCTGGTGATGAGGCCAAGAGCTTTAGCCGTAGTGATGTTTGTAAGTTTTTTTTGGGATGGACCAGCTTATGTGCCTACTTTCTATGGTGAAATTTTTAAACCATGGATCAAACCAGAAAGAAATTATATTGTGGGAGTGTGGAGGTGTGTAGATGATTTGTTTTATGAGGTGGATTTTCTTGTTGATGTATTTCCAGAGCGGAGAAGCAATATTTTTTTTTATTTTGTGCCATGGGGGCAATTGCTTGTAGTATTTTTCAGAGATCAGGTTGTACCAAATTTTGTTTTTGTTGTTGTTTGCCAAGTTGTTTATGATTTTTGCTATCAAGTAGAAGGCATGCTTTTCTATGTTTATGATTCCCCCAGCCCCCTTGGTTAGTTGGGGCAGCGATGGTGTCCCAATTTACTAGATGAATATGTCTCCCTGTCTGTGAGGATTTTTGGTGGTTGTTCTAGAGGAAATTTCTTATTATTTTATCAATGGCGATTCTAGTTTTTGAAGGTAAAGGGATGCAACTGAGGTAATGGGTGGTGATTGATGTTAGAGAGCTGTTGAGGAGTGTGAGTCTTCTGGCAAGGCTCAGAAAGTTGTTTGTCCATGATGAGAGCTTGTTTTGGATTTTCTCTATTATTGGGATCCAGATCGTGTGTGAGATGTTTAGGGGGATGATGGGGAGTCCCAGGTAATTGATTGGGAAATTGTCAATCTTACACCTAAGAAGAGTCTTAAATTTTTGCATTTTTTGTTGGTCAATATGGACTCCAAAGATAGAGGATTTTAGGAGATTTATTTTGAGACCCGATATGTAAGAGAAGCAACCAACAATTCTGATGGTGTTTATGACTAATTTGTCTTCTGGTATAAGAAGGATGATGGTGTCATCAGCAAATTGAATGATATTTTCATGGCATTCGACTGGTGTTTTTATCAAGCCTCTTGAAACACCCAGTTTAATCATGTTTGTGAGGATGGTGGTGACTATAATGAACAAGTAGGGGGATAGAGGATCCCCTTGTCTAATTCCATTTGAGTTCTTGAAATATCCAAATGGTGTTCCATTGATGAAAGTGGAGAAGTTATTTGTAGAGATACATGCATGAATCCAGGAGGTCCATTTATCAGGAAACCCAAAGCCCCTTAGAGTCTCCAGGAGACAATCCCAGTTTAGATAATCAAAAGCTTTTTCAAAATCTAGTTTGATGGCAAGAATGAGTGTTTTTTTTTGTAACAAAGATGGATAGTTTTATTTACCATGAGGTAAGCATCTTGTATACTTCTCCCTTTAAGGAAAGCATTCTGATTTAGGGGTGTGATGTGGTTGATTTTTGGTTTTATTCGGTTTGCCAAGGTTTTTGCAGTAATTTTATATGATGTGTTGATGAGGTTGATTGGTCTGTATTGAGAAATGAGGTCCGGTTGTTCAATTTTTTTAATGAGAGCAATGAAGGTTTTGTTAAGATGTTTGATTAGGCTTTGAGGTTCATTGTCGAGGTGAAGGGCCTGGAGGAAAGCAAAGAAGTCTTTTTTGTAGTGATTCCAGTTTGCGAGGTAGAATTCTACATTAAGACCATCCGGTCCAGGTGATTTATTGAGTCCAATAGATTTAATGGCAGTGTCAAGTTCTTCCAGGCTAAAAGGGTTTACAGGAGTTTGGGGGTTTGGGATTTTCTTAGGGCATATAGAGTGCCAGTTAAGGTCTTTCAAGAAGGATGGGGAGTGTTTGGTGTTGAAGATTCTTGAGAAGTGTTGGACGATGTGATTAGTTATTGTATGTTTGTTTTTTATGAAATATCCATTTATTTTGAGGTAGGAAATTGCATTTTTTGTGATTGCTGTTGCAGATTTTGTGAAAAACATTTGTGTTTTTGTCTCCTTCTTTTTCCCATGAGACTTTCTCTCTTTGTCTCCATTTTAGGTCAAGGCAATGTTTGATGTGTTCTAGGTCAGACCTGATAGACAAGCTAGAGCAGGATCTACAGAAGGATCCTATTCCAAAAAGAGGAGTTGTTGTTCAAGATCAGCTAGAGAGTTTGAGAGATTGTGGGGTTGTTAATAAGTCCAATTTTTGATGAAGGTTTTGATATTTTTGGTATTGTGTTGGATGTGTAGGCCAATATTTGAGGTATTTGATGTGGCAAGTTTCCAATGATCTGGGCAAGAGTTTGAAAGGCTTGGAGTAGTAAGCCAGTAGTTATCAAACCAGAAAGGTATAGATCCCCAGGGTTCAGAAACAATGTCAAGAATGATAGGGAAGTGGTCAGATATGGCTCTATCAACTATATTGATAGAAGCTAGAGGGTAGAAGTCTTCCCAACATGATGAGCATATGAAGTGGTCCAATCTTGCAAAGGAAAGGTTTCTAGACCATGTCAAAGCAACATTTGAGGGAAGAAGATCAATCATGTTGAAAGAGTGTAGAAGGTGAGTGAAAGATTTGTCAGCAGCTGAAAGGGGAGCTGAAGAGTAGGAGGGGTTAAATCTATCAGAGGTTTGAGTGATGAGGTTAAAATCACCACCCAAAAGACAAGGTTTGTTGTGAAAGTTAGCAGTGATGGTTGAGAGTTCGGTGAGAAAATCAATTTTTTTGTGGCCTGGTTCGCCATAAACCCCAGTGAAAGACCAAGTGAAGCCATCTGAAAGATTTTTGAATGTGAGCGTAATGGTGTGGTTTTGACATTCCTTGCTTGTGACAGTGAGAATGTTTTTCTTGTAGCCTACCAGAAGTCCACCTTTGAAACCTAGGGGGGATTTGGATCCATTCAGTGATCTTATTTCCTCCTATGGTTTTTAGAGCGAAAGGTGTGAGGAAAGTTTTTGTTTCTTGAATAGTAATGATATCTATGTTGTTTTTATAAATGTGATATCTAATCTCTTTTCGTCTTTTAAGGTTTGCCACCCCAAAAATATTCCAGGATGATATTTTCATTTTCTCTATTTAAAATGAACTCAGGAATAAGAAAGGCTATGTATCAGAAGATGGTTAGGTTTTGGAGATCCTTGTGAACCCCCTCTACAGGTCTTTTGTTGGTCCAACCCATGAAGTTTTCTAGATTTTCCTTTGTTTTGTTAGCTTTAGTCTCACTTTCAAAGGTGATTCCAATTTTTTCTGCAAAAGTGGTGAAGCTAGCTATGTTTGTCCATGAAGCTAGATCCTCTATGCTATCCAAATCATTAGTTTTTGATGAGGCATAGAGCGAAGGTGAACTCTTATATTTTTCTAAGTCAGAGTTATAAGAAATAGAAGAGTTTGATGGGGATTTACCTGTATCAGCTTCATTGAATATATGCCTTCTTTTTAATCCTTCCGGACTGGGCAACATTTGTTGGACCAACTTGATGGTGCTCTCCCCTTTTTCTTTTTCCTTTTGCTTCAGACTCTGTGAAGATCTGATCTCATCAATAATGACAGATTTTAGTTTGTTCAAAGTGTTTGTGTTAATGTTTATGGGTATGTTGTCCTCTTTTGCTGGAGGTGGGAACAATTGGTCAGGACTGCTGGTAGGTGGGGAGGAGGGTCTAATAGGGGAGGATGTTCTGGGTCTTTTGAGATTTTGTGGTTTGTTGGAGTTTCCAGAAGATGTGGCTGAGTATGTTTTTCTTTCCCACACTCGGTGTCTTTCCCCAGGTTTGCAGTTTTGGTTCTGGGGCTTCTGGGTTTTAGCAAAACAAAACCAAGAGGGTGGATGGGTTGAGAGGTCAGAGAAAGTAGTTTTGGCTTCAGATGGGTGCTCAGCTGAAAGTTTGATATTGTATATAGATTCTCCTAGTCTGATGTTTATAGCCAAAGGAAGTGAGATGGCTTGCTTCACGGACAGGAGGCAGAAAGCCTTAATGTATTGGGTGGGATGAAGAGTTTCTGGGCTGACGTATTGGAGGGTGGAACCTATAGTATATGCTATGGCTCTAAAGATGTCAATCTCCCAAAGATGTGGGGGAAGGTTTGATATGGCCACCCAGTCAGTGTATTCTTCAAAGTCGATGACATCGCTGATGTGGATACATCATCTTCCTGACACATAGTGAAGTCTCTAGGATACATCTTCACTCTAAAGACAGATCTATCACCACACATATTGTTACAATAGTATTCAAACGTGGAGTGAATTTATATACCAATACTTACATAAAACTTATTTTTTAGTATTGAAGAATTGGTTGCTACTACAATCCAAATGTGCCACATAATGCAAGCCACCGATGAACTGACATTTTTCTTTTAACTTGGATTTGAAAAAAGAATCATTAGAAAATAAGAAGAGCGTGATGCCAAGGTTTGTATATGAAAAAGTAACAACGCATATATGACAATAGAAGGAACACACAAAAAAAGTAATTGTCTCTTCACAATATTAAAACAATGTGACATATAAAAGGCCCATAAACACATCTGCTCTTACAAACAGAGCATGTAGATTTCTTTGACCAGTGAACCATAGGAGGATATGAATTTTTCTGTAGTATTAGGTTTTCCAATATAGTGACTCACACATTGAGTTGTGGTCTGGAGATATAAATTATACCAGCTATATGACTGAGTATTCTTTTTCTCAAGGCCAACCAATGTTTGTCCTATTATGAGGTTTACAAAGGGTTATGTGATATGTGGTATGTGCTCAGAAAGACTTAATATATCCAAATGAATTTTAAGTACATTTTGTCTCATGGGCATATGGTCAACATGATGTTCTTAACATTATTTTGGATCCTATTGTTTGGTCTATATTGACCAATGCATCAAAATTAGACCAATTATAATACCTATAAAGCATGTCAGGTTGAGGAATTGATGGTATCCTTAATTGAATGAAAACTTTTGTTGAGGTATTTCAAAAAGTGCAACATGGTCATGTCATTTTGATTTGTTTCTACGATAATTGATTTTTGAAGTATTTAAATTTGATATATTTGTCCATGTGGTATCATTATTTTTAGTCAAGACAATCAAAATTTTGTTGAAAAAATAATATGAATGTAACCTAAAGTTAATAATACTCCATCCCTTTGATCTTTGGTATTTTTATAAATAGCATTTGACTTAGTGGATTTTATTTTCTTTCATTTATGTTTCCCCGTAAAAATCTCTTATCATTTTACCTACTATCTTTCACCGCCTGTTTAGAGAGTGGAACACAACTTAAGTAATAGGAGGGCATGTCAGTCAAAGAAAAATTGATCAAAGTTAATTTGATAGATTTTTGAGGCATTTTATTCTTCATGTTGCTAATCTCTTATCCATTTAATCTAATAGCGGCTGGAAAACATGAGCATACAGTTTGTTTGGCAATGATGGCAAACCTAGGTATAATAATGGAAATGTTTCAAGTTTGCATTAGAAAATGTAACTTAAGTTGTACAAGTTTATGCTGTCAATATGAACCCCCATAAGCGTTGATTTGTGGAAATTTATATTCAATAATGGAAGACGTTGAAAGATGTCCAAAGTTTTGATGGTTGTGGATATTATTGTTGTCCAACATGATGAACATGATCATGTCATCAACAAATTATATGATGTGTCAAATGTAAATATTATCAACCTTTATTGGAATACTCTAAGTTTAAACATGGATGAAAGAATATACCTTACAATGATAAGTACATAATGTGATAAAAATTCCTCCTATCTTAGTCCATTAGATATATATAATAACTGAAAGGGCACCATTTATTATTAATGAGACATTATATGAATTGAGACATGATTTATTCAAATGATATAGTTTCTTGGAAAGGCATAACCCTTAAGGAATAACAAAATGAAAACCCCAAATTATGTTGTTAAACACCTTTACAAAATATAGTATTAAAGTGAGCATAGGGATATTCTTTGATTCCTCATTTTTGATATTTAATTTTCCACACTATAAGTATCTTGTATTTTATGACCTTTTGTGAAGGAAGTTTGTTCCACATTAATAGTATGATCCATGTGAATTTTAATTTTAATACATAAAACCTCATCTATGACCTTGTGTGGGTTGTTGATCCATCTTAGTAGTCAAAATTTCCTAATACTAATTGGATTGTCCACTTTCTTGATCATTGGTATATGAGATTGATTAAGGGATGTGCAATCTATTCTTTTTCTGCTTCTTGAATAGTACATAAATAGTTTTATACAAAAACCCTTATATAATTTCTAATTTGTGTTGATAAAGGGACAGTTTAAATCCATATGGCCTAGGGTTTTGTCAATTTCTAACCCTAAAGACCACCTTTTTGATTTCTATCAAGGTGATTTCTTGTATGAGCCCTTGAGGGTTTCATATCTTTTTTGTACACACTCTAGACAATACAATATAATGAATTTAGAGAAGGATCCCTTGTTATTAAAGTTTATAGAAATGTGAAGTGATATGTGTGAAATTCTCTACTCTATTTTACATAGAAACTCTATGGTAAGATAGGGTGTTGATTTGTGTTTGTCTTTTTTGGGTGTTACCAATTTTGTGGAGGAATTTGTGTTGTTATTCCCTTATTTAATCCATGTTTCTTAGATATTTATTTCCATAGAATCTCCTGGTCAAGTTGGGCTCTTGAATTTTGGTTTTTATGTGATCTTTTTTAAGACTGCTCGTGTTTCAAGATCAATTTTTTTCAATCTTTGGTGTATTTTATATGTTTCAAAATATGGTGCTCCATATCTTGAGATTTTGTCTCAAGTTTTTGAGATTTTTGAAAAGGTTTTGTGTATATCTCATGTTTTACATTAATATTTCAATTTTCTATTATCACTTTTTATATCAGCTGTGCTTATTGTAAAATCTTCTACAGTGAACCCTATAGCCCCCCAGGGTACATACATAGTTTAAGCATGATAGGCATGTAGTAGGATATAATTCTAGCTCTCAGAAGGGAGGAACTAATAGGACTATGGTTTCCAAAGTACTTTTTTGTGTGGATGCTAGGAGGCAATTTTATTCAGTCCGCCCTCCTCTTACAAAGAAATGATCAAATCTACTTATATTGCCTTCTGAAAACAAAAAATTGTTAGGAATGATACCATTAAATAGAGGAAAAAGGAGAGGATGACCCACCGAGTCGATGTGAGGATCTTTATAGATGAGATCCTCCTGAGAAAATTTTAAACGATTCTTTTTTAGGGAGTCAACAAGACCTATCATTACACGGTCCACCTTCATGATCTGAACTTCATCAGTCGCCTCCATTTGTTCCTTAATAGGACGTATCCAAGGGGACATAGTGGGATAGTTATCCAAGCAACCCTCAATGACCTCTATAGCAGCCTCGATATTTGATTTAGTGCTGGACAAAGTTAGCTGCCATATTATCCATAATCTTCAACGCTAATTTAGTTGCTCTTAGTTCTAACTCAACTACTGAGCTGACTCAAATAGTGCATGCTATACCTCCTTGCCATTTCCCATTCCAGTTGAGAGAGGTAACTGCAATCACAACATGATTTTTGTTTACTGCTGCATCTGTCATCAGGAGCATTTTCCCTCTTGGTAAATTGGCCCATCGTGATACTTGGTTTTCCCAAATGCTTGCACAACGAAAATGATCCGATATAGCCCACAATGTACCTTTAGCCCAAGTGTCTAGAATGACTAATCTTTATATCAAGTAGACAAGAGAAAACTAAAAATGTTAAGATTATTCATATTATGTTTGTGTTGTTGATTAGTATCCTCACTTGGAGACCTCTCATGACTATAATGAATAAAATCAAGGTATCCACCAATTAACCAAGGCATATTTTGTAATATTCAACAAGGATTTCAAGTTCTTTGAAATAATCATTCTTATTGTGGCCTAACTCCTCGTAACTCCCAAAGAATTACCGCTCAAAATTATTTTTGATCATGATTAAATATACAGTGATATAATAATCCATGATCAGATGTTTTATACATTGTAACAATCTGACATCCCAACCTACCGGAATGCCACCACTAAGTCCAATGGCAAGTTTTTGTATCAAATTATAGTTTTCATTACTCCTTATGGATCTGAGGTACTATGAGTTTAGAATGGAATTCATTTCTTTTAAGGTAATTAAATTGTATCATGATCTCTATTATAAAGTGCCTAATTGAATGTTTTTTATTGGTTGCAACACCCCACACACATTTCGAGTATCTGTTGTCATAATAAAGAGGATTTCATACAAAACAAGCATAGTAAAAGCAATCAAAGGTAAGGTGTTGGTAACTATTTAGAACCAATGTTTATTGTCTTATATTCGACCACCCTAGATCCATCTCAATTTAAGACGAGCGAGTATTGGCGCTTAGATCATCATTAAAGGATACACCATTTTTTTTGGAAAATAATGAACGAATTGCAATATTTCCAAGATAATTTTCTAGCCGGTATACATCATTATGCTTTGTGCTATCATGAAATATTTCAACAAAAAATTCATGTAATTTACCTTTTTTTGATCATGAGTTCATCAATCAACTTTAATGTCATCTTTATAGAGAGATATATGATATCTTGGTGGATTGAAAATCGAAGTGTGGTTCTCTAAACCCTGAGTGACATATAGTTGCATGTTTATTGTTTTGAGATGTCAACATTGTTATATATGACATTATGTAAGTACTGCAAGTTTTAAAATTATTTTAACTTTAAAGTTAGTAACTAGTAGTAACACCCTAACTACAATACCTACCAAAACATAATAGGAGAGGTATTACTTGTGGCATAAGCCGTTCAAGCTTATTTAGACATTGTTTAAATTAGACCATCAAGAAAAAGTAAACATTTATATAATGTTTATGGTTTATCTAGAACTTAATACATTTTATTCATAACATATATCATGAGAACAAATAATAAATTCATATACAAAGTCAAATATTATAAGCAGGAATGTAGTAAATATTGGAATATGTTGCCAATAAAGTTCCATCACAAGAAAAGAAGTCTAGGGTTGTTCTCCAGTATAACTCAATCACTATCAATTCCAAAAACTTGATGGTATTGATTACAGATGAGCATTGGGTCGGGCCGGCCTGGCCTGATCTGACCCGTGACCGATCCCGCATAACCTGATCCAGATCCGAACCCGATTTATAATCTGGGTGGACCGGGCCTAAAATTTAAACCATATTTTATTTGGGCAGTGTACGGGAAGAGGCAAACCCAGGCCCGAAAACCCGAATTCCCATATTAGATTTTATACACATTATATACATATACGTCTATCTTTATCCTATAAGAAAACATACAGATTTCTTGATGTAATATGTAGTACGTATCCAACCAATGGTAACATAATAATATGTAATTAATCAACATGATTAGTGAATTCATACTAGTAAGATAACCATCATTGACATGGATATACATACTTGATTTCTTTGTTTTGATCTCACTATATCCAGATGTAGGAGACAAATGATTTTTTACTCAATGCATAGTATATTATGCTCATTTTTTCTCATATGCCCACATGTAGGAGACAAGTGATATTTTCCTCTTCCAAAACCCATTTCATTTTATATACATATATGATGAGGAAGAACAAAGCCACATCATTGTATATTCCACTAATTTTTTAAGTCACATACATTCACATGTACAAGAAAATAATTTGTTTCTATTTCAATTTCCATTTCATTAATGTAGGGGATCACACAACTAAGATATACATATTCCAACTACATTTATCACAAAGTATATATATATATATATATATATATTCTTTTAAAGGTTGATCACAAAATACATATCATACTAGTTTATTTTTCATGTTAGTAAGTTAGATCTAGCAAGATTTAGTATGCTCATTTGATGTTATATGGGCAAACTCATATCCGGCCCGAAACCCAACATTCTTATATGGGCGGGGTATGGGCTAATATTTTTCAATTTTATCTGGGCTCAAACTCGGCCTGTGGCCCACTTTAAAATGTGGGTTTGGATTTGGGACAGACAAAACCCGGTATGACCTGACCCGATGCTGATCCCTAGTATTGATCCACCTAGGTTACTTCTTAGTGTCAATCTAGTCAAGATAATCTTTTCAAAAAAGGAAAAAAGAGAGATGTTAAAATATGCTCACTAACTAAGGATCCTTTATCACCATGTTAGAAAAACCACAAGCTAAAGTTTTATTAAAAGGAATATAATTAATTTTCATCATAATGAGGAAGGATGTGAAATAATTTGATCTACAGAGAATATAAGAACCATGAATCAATGTGAATAGTCCAGGATAAACAATTATTAACCTTTAAAGACATTTTGTATTATTCGTTTCTGAACCCAACAATTATAAATATGAGATGAAATCTTCTTGACTTACTACACCAAGGCCCTTTCGATAGGGTGTAGTAGGTGTGCAAATGATATTTTCAAAACCTAGAATTTTATCTACAAACTAATTATATGGTTGGGTGTAACTGTTAAATTTGTTTTTGTATGTTTGGTTAAACACAATGTTTCCGTCTTCCTGATCCACTATGTCATCTTTTTATAGTCTAGTGATGTGCATGCATCGTATGAAATGTCAGAGAAAAGTGATGTAATTCATCACAAAGGTCCATTGTGCATAATGGTTTCTTTGTAGTGGCGTGACACTAGCCTCACAATAGCTACACATCCCAAGATTTTTCTCTATGAATGTGACACCACATATGCAACTGGAAATGGAATGGAATAGTGCACCTACACCCGGCCACTGATGATTTAGGCACAATACCAATTCCTAGAGTTGTGCATCATCTGAGTAGTCTGGTGTTATTCTGATTCACTCCACTGCATCCTACCAAATACTTGATAAACTAAAAAACATGACATTTCAACTTCATCTGAACAAACTGCATCCTAAAAAACAAGCCCTAACTTTAAATTATCAACCCTTGAATATTCTTAGATATTGCTCACAAAATGTAGTCATCATGAAGTGATCCAACAACAAAAGTATTGAATTTTCTGGGATACTAAGACTTGACTCAAAAGTATACATTAGTTCATTGGTCGGTTTCCTTGTCTAAATATACTTTCTCAATCATATGCAGAAGGGATCTTACACACTTTTGTACAAGAGATATGATATGACTATTAATCAATCATCAATAGGCAAGAAAACCCCATCTCCAGTCACAACTCCCTAGGTGAGTGGGTATGCAGTTTGGTATTAAAAATTGACTTGGTAAAAAGGAAATTACTTGGAGAAATATCCAACTAAGTATATCCATCACACTATTGGTGCACCTTGGAGTGCTTCTCACATCTGTAGATAACTTAGGGGAACATGTATATGTATAAAGTGAGACATGAAAGGGGATCCACTCCCTACTTAACTTGAGAAATATATCCATCAAATCCAAACACATTAAAAAGGTATTTGGAATATGTGTATTTTTCATTTTTTAAATAATGGTATACAAGACCAAAGTATAGCCAACATAAGATAAAAAATCTATATATTACTATGATTTTCTATATAATCATTCGTCACCCCACAAGGTGATATAAAAGGAAACTAAACTATAGCATAGGTTCAACAGAGGGTTATCTAACAACCTTGAATCTATCTCTCAAGAAGGATCAACTAAACCTGTCTTTGGTTTTGTCTTCCTTGCTCTCTATCTAAAGGGTTGGAAGCATACCCCACACAAGAGAAGACAAAGAAGAAAACTATCAGTATAAAAGCCTCTATGAACATATTAATTGGGGATTGAGAAACATTAAGAAAAAAGACATCAAACATGGCAAGTCTTCCCATCCAAGAAAAAAGTACTATCCACGTGAATATCATAATAAAAAGTTTCAACATAGTTAAGAAGTCAATAGATGATGTATTTATGAAAATGGTTATAATTAGTAGAAAGGGTTCTTGCCATATAATAACATTCATAATCATGAATATTACATGTAAAATAAGTAGACCAATTTTATCTATGTAGCATCAAGACCCATAAAATCTCAAACCTAAGCATTGGGTAGAAAACACATACCCTGGGCAGGATACACACACACACACTAAATATGTGTACAAGTTAAATACACACACTCGGGATGGAATACACACGTCCAAATAGATGAAAGTACATATGCACTAATACTATAGATAAACGTAGTCTACATGTACACCCACGAAATATAAAGGAAAGATAAGAGTTTAGTCATCATCAATATGATTCAAGTGAAGAGAATCAGATCATCCAAATATTCTATACAAATAGGTCAAAGGACCTCCAGTCATAAGATCTCATGAAATTCGTATCAAATCAGGAAGTAACATCATGGAAATAGGATTTTCAAATAGATTCAACAATATTCATGGATATAACAAGAGGTGCATCATATGAGAAAAAAATATTGGTCATATCAATATTGTCTTGATAAATTGAGAAGATGCATATACATCAACATAGAGTAAAATTAGATTTATTTCTCAATTTAGATAGTATAATGCAACATAAAACAAGAGAGAGAGAATAATCATAATCTCTTAATATGATTTGGAGATGTAACATACATTAAGAGAGAGAAAACTAGATCAATGGCTCAATATGATTAATGGGATGCAACATGCATTAAGAGAAAGAAGAGATAGATTAGTTGCTCAATATAATTCATAGGAGATGCAAGATGCTTCTAGATGTGAGTGAACTTTTCAAAGTCCAAATCCTAGATCCAAGTTAGGATTCCAAGGTTTGAAATATGGGTGGTTGAGAAAAGATTGCTATATAGATTGTTTCCTAAGATCATAAGGTTTTGACACCTCTTTTAAGGAACTTGAAATAGGAGGATAAGGTAGAAGGTTAGGAGTAATTCCCTATTGGTCAAGTGATTTCTATGTGTGTAAATCCTTTGAAGAGGGGTCTATATAACAACTATTACTCTTGGGTAGCATGAAACTTATCTATTTTTGTTTACTAGGGAAAATATGTAATGTATGTTGTAAGGAGAAAAGTTAAGCATTCGTTAACACATAATAGGAAAGAATAAATATAAGAAAACTTCATTTCCCTTCCATTTTTATGTCACATTTTGTAACATATTTCCTCTTTTTTAATAACATGGTCATAGAAATCGAGTACTACATTTACAATAAATAGACTTCTAAAAATCTCGTTGTGTAATTATTTACTCAATGTAAACATGTATAATAATCTGGCGTACACTTGTGTAGGATATATTTATTGACTTAATATAGTATAATTCCATTTATCTACCTCTTGTATACACTTATTCATCCCATTATGGAGTACATTTTTCACAATGTTTTTCTTCTCACTTTAGAGTCATTGAAAATTTGTGTAACAATTTTATTCCAACATAAGACATCTACTTAATAATATTAAGTTAGTTCCAAAATTCCAAATTTGAGGAAAAAATATGGCCAATATATTTTATTTTAAAATTTTGGAGAGGAAATAGGTGCTAATAAATTTTCATAGGACACATAAATTTCCAATCGAAAGGATGAAAACATTATCTTCCGAACCAATTTCCTTTTTTTCTCTTGTTGTTAACAATATTAGGAGATAATAGGGAAGTTTACTAAGGAAATCATTTAGTCAATATTATTAATATATCTTATTTGGGTTAAGTAATCAATTATATACATTTGGGAATATTTATATGTTTCCAAACACATATATAATTGAGTTAAAATATTTGTTTTCTTTATGATATGCTAACATGATTGTTTTTGTTTATTTATTGCTTTCAAACATTAAGTAGAGATAAATAGTTCTTTAAAGTTTGTTATAATCTATGAAAATATCTCGTGTATTCCACATTATTGCAATTACCTTAGTTTATATTTCTACGACTAATATTATGTTTGGAAAGTAAATCCATATTGAGATCTTTGACCATGATAATTTTTCCAAAGATTTATCATGCGTGTACAAATTGTTTCCCTTTATGTTATACCACAATTTTATTTGTTACAAGTTCATATAAAATATATACATTCAGCCATACAAGTTGGTTTATACTATTTATTAAAAATACTTGATGTTTTCTTTTTAAATATTGATTTAATATTTTTGGACTTTTCTTTCATTTTCTTTCCATAATGAAAGTAGGATAGTTATGACTATTCAAATAAGGTGAAACTTGACATCCAAGGTAATTGGGATCCAAGGAACATGAGTTTACCATTATATTTGGCTTTTGAATATTCTGTTTATGAGTTTTAATACAATTAGAGTTTTGGGCTCATGACCGTTATGTTATTATAACATTACATTATTACCACCATTATTTGTTATTTAGAGTCTCATTATCTTCACATTGTTTTCAAAAGATTTTCCTTATATTATTATGCACAAATTTCCATATTTTAATTATTTAATATATCAAGCATGTTAATTTAATATTTATTTAGATAATGGTTCATCATTCATATGTATTGACACAGAAACACCAATTTTTATTTCAAAACACATTATACCTCTCATTAAACATATTTTAGCCATTATTTGCATATTAGTTAGCAAAAAACATATGTGACATGTTTAATGAATTTACTTACATGTTAGCACATACTTAAGTTATTATGTTACTCTGAGGGTATTATGATATGTGATGCTGATTATATAACTTTATACCACTTACTATGGTATATTTGTTTTCAAGACTAAATATATATTGGGTTATGATTGAGTTATTCTTGTTGAATGCTTTAAAAATCTACATTAAGGCATACCTTTATCCTTGTTTGGTCATATATAGTGAACCAAGCTTACTAACCATTTAATCATATAATAAGGTATGATTCTAGTTATCAATTCATTACAACACTCCACCTCTTAAAAATATTTTTTCCTCCAAATCTAAACATCCATATATTATCATCAAAAACTCTGCACCCCTTAAAAAGTTTAACCTAATAAAACAACTCTTATGGATATCACAATTACCTATACATCTTCTAATCGTATACGCTTTTAAAGATGTTCATCACATCTAACTAACACGTCATATACACCTAGGGTTGAATTTTAGGTTCTTGTGATTCTAACCTATCAACCCTAAGGTCAATATATCAAAACTAAATATTCACCTAGTAAAACTTCCCACATATTAGAGGGGTAAAGAGGGTAGGTCACTAAACGTTTTGTACATGTCATATCTTGTAAGGCCCCTGACCTTGCTTAAAGTGTTGAACATGCATAATTGCCATAATTGAGTTTATAAAACCTTAATATAAACTTGTGATATGTTTTGATATCATGTGACAAGCATAAGTTTCAAATTTGGTCCAATTTGGACACTATTTGAGCAAGTTACGAAAATTTATGTACATTTTGGACTTTTCTGCAATTTACTCAAATATGAAGTTTTCTTTGGAATTTGTCATTATGTTATTTAGATTTTATCTTATCATTCTTGATCTTGTTGAGCCATGGGGCACTTTCTTGAACCTTGATTTGGTGGTGATTCACGTCTATGGCGAATTAGGGTTTTACCCTTCATGGATGATGGAGTTGCTAAGTGTGCAACCAAGGAGACCAAAGGTTTTGCTTAGTGGGGGTGCCAACCAATGGTTCCTTTGCATGTATGGAGGCTGATGGTTCACCCTATAAGTGGTGCAATTGATGGTGAGTGGGTGAAAGCTCTCAACCGATGGTGGGGTAGAATGCACCTTTTTGCTCTTTTGTGGTAGTATGTGATGACCGATGGTCCTTTTAGGGGTGGAGACTGATGGCTACCCTATTTTGTATGACCAATGACCCTTCTAGAATCAAGGACCGATGGTTAGGAAGCAGTACAACTGATGGGCCTCCTGTTTCATGGTCATGGAAGCTCTTAGCTGTGGTCACATGGAGAGCTACTAGGACACCTCAAGCTTCTTTTCTCCCTTATCCTTAAGCTTTATATACTATCCTTAAGCACCCAAATGAAACCTTTGGTCTTCTATCTCTTCTTATCTCTCCATATCTTGTCTTTCCCCTGATTTTTGGTGGAGGAGGTGCCCAAGGTAGAAGAAGACAACTGATCTTCTTGCTGGAGCTCCTAGGGTTCAGATCTACCCTCATCCAGGGTTTGTTAAGCTATCTTTTGGTGATCTTGACCTAAAAGAGTAAGTATCTACTTCTTCCTTTATTTCTTTTGATGGTTCTTCTCCCTCCTACCTTCTTCCTAGATAGAACTCTATTGTTCCATGGTAAAGGTTGCTTTAAATCTCAAAGATTCTATCTCTCTTGCTCCTTCTACCTAGGATTTACTTCCCTTGTGAAAAAAGGTGTTACCTGACCGAGTTCAGACCTAATTCTAGGGTTTCCCTACCTTTTTTTCTCGAGTTTCTTTCTACTAGAATCCTATTCTTCTTCCCAGAGGCCAATTTTATAACCCTCTTCACTTTTTTTTTCTTACTACAAGCTTGCTTGCTCATTTACTTGCTCTAAAACAAAGATCCAAGCACTTAGAAACTATGCTTGCCTAGGGTTTCAATTTTTGCCTAGTTTTCAACTCTATATGAAACTGAAATCATGTTCTTGTTCTTCTTAAGGTAGAAGATGAATTATTTAAGATTTGTATGACAACTAATGGTGCTAAGCACCTATCAAATGATGGTCTATACCTAGGTTATTAGGCTGTTTTCCACTTAATACATGAACCGATGGTGTCAACCAATGGTGACAACTGATGGTGTCAACCAATGGTGAGACTAGGTCTCAAATGTTGCTTCAACTAAGACCTAAACTGATGGCTTCTTGGTACAATGGATTCAATGGTTAAACCTATACTCCAATTGATGGCTTTCAATAATGAACCCGATCCAATGGTTGAGATTGGATGCTTCAACATCCAATGGATCAAAATGAATCTCGTAGTATTATATGTGGGTTCTAGTGATGAGAATTCAATGGTTCAATACCCTTAATTTGTAGTCTTAATTTTGGCCTCGTATGAGTATACTTGATTAACCATCATAATTGGGTGTGTAAATCTTATGTGATAGAGTTTGTTATACCTAACCTAATGTAATTAAATGATGGTGATTAGTTATAATCAACCTTATTGAATGATTAAATATGACACTAAAATACTCTATTTTGGTGTTAAAACCTTAAGATGATGATAATATAACATCATAGTTCTTGCTATGTTAATCTTATAGGTTACAAGTGTGATTGATAACCAATTGAGCATTGTTCTAAGGCATTCAAAGATAAATGATGATCTTGCGGGGAGTGATATGATGGTCTTTATGACCTTTGGGCATGGTTGAGCCCTAATGGAGGTATAATCCTCTTCATGATATATTAAGGGTTGGAACCTTGGAACTTTGTGATAATAAATCGATATCTTGTATGGGTATAGTGACAAATGTTGTCCATTTATTGTAATGAATAATAATAGGTGGTAATGTGATTAGGATTTATACCTCAAATGTTTTATGTATTTTGAACTTTCAATACTTATAAACTTGATAGAAATACATTAGGGTTTGTATGGTGAATCCTTAATTCACCCAATCGACAATAACTAATCTAGTGTAACCCTAATCATGTAGTGCCCTATGCCATAGAACCATCTTCGGTGTCAGAACTTGCTGCATGGTGAAATGAGTATTCCCAAGGGAAACTCAGAGCACATACAATTGAGTATGTGGGTGCTTGTCATCTTGAATCCAAGTGTTTGGGAGGATGAATACGGTCATTCCTAGCCCTTAGTTTGAGAATGGTTGCGGTCGTGTCTTGGTGTATATATATATATATATATATATATATAGGGCGTTCATTCATTGCCCGTGTGGGTAGCCTGGATTTTCGCTACCCGACAGACAAAAAAGTAACTCTCCTGGCTAAGAAAGTAACTATGTTGTAAAAAAAGTAACTATGGTGTCAAAAAAGTAACTCTGCTGGCCAAAAAAGTAACTTTGTACAAAATATACAACAGATATATATAAGGACGGGTTTTTTGATTTGGGGGAGGGTAAACGATATTATTTTTGGATGAAATTTTTTGGGGAGCTAGACAAAATGGTCTTATGCAATTGCAAATTTTTTTTGAAAAAAGGTGGTTGGAAGGGTGGGCGGGTAGCTACCCGCGCGGGCAATAAAGATGGGCCCATATATATATATATATATATATATATATATATATATATATATATATATATATATATATATATATATATATATATATATATATATATATATATATATATATATATATATATATATATATATATGGGATTATCTTCGATACCTGTGTGGGTAGCTACCCGCACACCCTTCCCATCATTTTTTTTAATTTTTTTTCACAATTGTAGAGGAACATTTTATCTAGCTCCCCAAAAAATTTTATCCAAAAATAATATCATTTTCCCCCACAAAATAAAAAAACCCGTCCATATATTTACTGACTGTATATTTTCTACGCAGTTACTCTTTTTCTCTCAGAGTTACTCCAGCGTACCATATAGTTACTCTTTTGATTCAGAAGAGTTACTCCAGTGTACCATATAGTTACTGTTTTGACCCCGAGTTACTCCAGTGGGTAGCAAAAATCTAGCTACCCACGTGGGTAACAAATGAACAACATATATATATATATATATATATATATATATATATATATATATATATATATATATATATATATATATATATATATGATGAGATTTGAGGACAACTATAGTTGTACCTCAGATGGTAGGGTTTGCATACCCACCTCCTTTCACTACTGCCATGACCTGTACCAAGGATGAACTATGTTGTTAGCAGTTTAACCTAAAGTGTCAGTGTGGCGGACTCGTACTGACTGAGGGTAGAGAAGATCTTAGGAATTTGGTTCTCCTAGATCTTGTATGTCACTCATTTTGACTTAGCAGTGGTCAGTTGGGATTTGAGTGGTACTCCTCAAATTCCTCAGGGCATAATAAAAGATATAATACAAGCCGTGTAGTATATGTGCTAGGGTAAAATATGTTTCATATTGGTTGATTAGCCCTTGCTATATTTTTATACTGCACAATACTTACATGATGCAATCTTATAAAATCTATGTAATTATACTTGTTACTAAGATTATTTTCTTAACTTGCTTAGTATGTTTAAACTACTCAATCTGTTTAATTGCTTATTCAATATTCAGTCAACTCAATTTATTTCATGTTGATTAATCTATTTTAATCATTATCTATTGAAGAGAGTTATATATCTCGCTGGGAGTGGGTCTCACCTCATGGGTCACCACATCTTTTTAGGTAGCCGCGGGCAACATGGTCGAGGTTGTGCTATGGAAGAGGAGCAACCTGGTGATAAGTAATCATAGAGGGTTGGACAACTATTGCTGTTAGTTATAGATTCCTAGTTTTGTCCAAGTACTCTCCGGTCTGAGTATGGGAGGTGTTTTGTAGATAATATACTTGTATCGACATGAGATTTTGGCAATATGTTAGTGTTTGTAATATATAGCATGTACATATGGAATATCTTTTGTATACATGATATGGCTGAAATGATTGGGTACATATGTAAATAACTGTTATGGTATATGAAAATGGAAAGATGGACCTTCATGCAAATGTGTTAGAGCTTGTTTATAATAGTAAAAGTGGTTTTAATTCTTCCTCTTTTCTAGCTATGTGATTAGTTATAAGTTGATCGTGTTTTGTGTTTTGAGTAATCTTATTTAGCATGACGAGTTGTCATAGTTTAGTTGGTACCAGAGCTCTAGGTTCCCTGAGTCTATAGGGACATAGGACTTAGGTTTGAGTCTGTTCTTATGCATCCAACATATCTGATCATAGCTTATGCTTATGTATATATGTCTGGAGGACTTGAAGAACACATGGAAGCAGCTATGTTGCACCAAGAGGAGGTTCTAGGAGGCATGCACGCAATGAGAGAGTGCTCTAGATGGGGCCAGAGCAACCCACGATGCCTCAGCTTGACCCGACAATGATGGACAATCCTGAATTTTAGTTTATGTTTAGATCCGATGGCCACGATTATACATATAGTGGACAAAGCACCAACACCTAAGCTAGGGCAGCCATCCCTAATGTGGAATCTCAAGGTGTCTGGAAGATGTTTGAACATCTTAGACGTGTTAGGGTGATTGTGTATGATGGTACTTCTGAATCAGCAGACACCGACATGTGGCTTATGGAGTTGAAAAAAATGTTCTAGATTTTGAACATCCCTAAAGAGGATAAAGTTAAGCATGCTGTATGCCTGCTGAAGGGTAGTGCTGGCCACTGGTGGGCCATAGAAGAAGAGAAGAGTTCAGGGGTTGTGATTGGATGGGAAGAATTTTGGCAAGAGTTTGTCAGTCAATATTTCCCAGACATACTTAGATGAGAAGATCTCTCAGTTTGAGAAGATTCAACTAGGAGCAATGGCTATGAATGAGTATGAGTTGAAGTTTATGGAAATTCTGAGGTTTTTTGCTCACATGGAAGAAACAAATAAGGAAAGGATCCACATATTTGAGAAGGGTCTGAGTACAGAGTTGACTACCATGACTTCAACTTTGGATAACAAAGAAAGGTTTTCTACTTTTGTGGAGTTGGTAAGGCGGATTGAGAGGTATGCCATAGAGTAGTGTGAAGCTAACGCTAAGAAACAACCTGCTCAGTTCCAAGGGCAATCATCTAGAGGCTTTATGAATCTAATGTTTTCTTCAGCACAGTCACAATGGAGGTTGACTTTTAGAGATCATAGGTCTTTTACACCATCACAGTGGACACCGAGTAGGGGCAGAGGCCATAGTTTTCCACTGAAAGGAGCTCATAGCACATCGTTAGTTTCAACGACTGGGCCATCTAGGCCACAAAATGATAACATGACGCGTCATTAGTGTGGACAGATGGGGCATATCAGATGAAATTTACTAATGAAGAATGATGAGGTGACTGAGCACCTGAGGAAGAGTCAACAAGGTTCACAACAACAACAATTTAGTAGTGGTAGTGGAAGAGGATGCGGTCAGGCATCCTAGACAGGATCCTCTAGACATACTAACAGAGGACGCAGACAACAGTAGGCGATAGCTAGGTTCTATTCCATCAGCCAAATAGAAGAAGTGGTCAACCCATGGGTTGTGACAGGTTAGATGGAGTTATTTCATTTAGATTTTTCTACTTCTTGCTTTGTATCTATACTAGTTGACCCAAGTATGACTAGTGCGTCCCGCCAGAGGTGCAAACACTAACCAATTAGACACACAGTGGGATCCCTTTTAAAATTTATAAAGACCTAGACCAACACACTCTACTAAAAACACTACACCCTCAAGTGCACAGGGTCATGTCGTAGTATAGGAGGGCGGTAAGTATAGGGCCGATCCATAGGAAGAAATATGGGCACTAGAGCTAGATTAGTTTTTGGGATAGGTTCCTACTATGGAGTCTAGGGTTGAAGGGTTTAAAGGTTGCTTTGTTGATTACACTAAGGCCTTAGTTGAACAAACAAGCAAGTAAAGGAAGACAAGCAAGAATCAAAATCTAAGTTCCCCTAGATAATTACTTCTAATGAGTAGGAAAAGACAAGGCAAGCGAGAAAGGAACAAGCTATGCTAAGGACAAGAAAGCAATAAAGGAAAGAAAAAAAGATCAAAACCTAAGTTAACCCTAGACAGTTAATTTTAATGAATAAGAAAAGACAAGGTAATCATGAAAGTCAAGGAAAGGACAATCTACACTAAAGCATTAAAGAAGAGATCTACACTACACTAAGCTAGAAAACAAGACAAAAGAGCAATTAAAGACTTAAACTAGCAAGATCAAAGCAAGAACAAGGTAAGAAGCTAACTAACAAGTGAAGAACTAACTAAGCTAACATTAGCTAAGCAAGAAGGCAATTAGGATTTTAAAACAATAAAGGGACATGCGAGCTATTTGGGGGATGCACTTATCAATTAGGTTGGGGTGACATATGAACATTCTGATTTCATTAAGATTACCAAACCAAACAACAAGATAGAGTCTAATGAATTTCCCTAGACTATTATCTGGCCATGTATATGATAGGTTGTGTATAGGGGAACTAGTCCCTAACACCTCCTACTACCCTTACGAGGCTCAATTGGGTTAGGGTTTAGGTGCAATTCAATTAGAGTCTAAACAAGTCTAGGTTTCTAGTTTAGAGGATCTTAGGGTGATTAGGGGATGAGGGTAGTAATGGGAGTGGAAATGAAGTTTTAGGCCTCACATATAGGGGTGTAAGCAGTGCGGGTACGGTGCAGGTCTGGCCATGCCTATACCCATACCCATCTAATTTAGCGGATCTGATTCCAGTTCTAGACCCACATAATACAAAACTTAGACCCACACCATACCTGTACCTGTAATAGGGTAAGTGGTTCTATAAAACATCATATTATTTATGTAAGAAAAATGACTATGTTCTATATATTTTAATGCATCAAGATATTGTTATTATATAGTATATTAACATGGAATAGTTATATTAAATAATGCTAATTTTATACATTCATATTAATTGAGTTCATTGTTTACATATTTGTAGTCATCATCATAACATTTAACTTATGCAAAAAGTAATGTAAATTAGTAGATATTTTGATTTTAAGTTTGCATATGTGTTCAATATTGTAACTAGAATAGTTACTTCTTAATTATATGACTAGTCTCACCTTATTTTTGTTAGAGTAGAATGTAATCTCAAGAGTTATATTAGTTAGACAAGTAAAGTATGATATATATAACATATTATTTAAGTAGTTACTTATGTATAGCGGGTACACGAGTCTAGCGGGTCTGGGTCCAATCGTACCCATTATTGGGCCCACTTATATGTGAGTCCAAGGGTATACGGGTCCAAGGGTATGCGGGTATAAAAAAATTAGACCCATGATGGGTTTTTTAAGGGTCTGGATTTGTGGGTCTGTGGGTCTACCCATACCCATTTACAACCCTACTCACATCACCCACATTTTAGCCTTGATAAAGCTCGAAGATAACCACACTAAATTCATCTAAACTAGATACTTAGATCTCTCAACTATGGTTAGGATAATTGATTATAATGTAGGAAAATGGGTGGCTAGCTAGGGATCCATGAATTGGACCGAGGATCAAATCCCAAAATCCACACATATAAGTAATTTCCTTAAATTCCTAGATAATTTCAAACACAAACCAACAAGCAATTCATGAAGAGTGAGATAGAAATAGAACATAACCATTAGCTAAAAAATATTACAATGTTTACATATTGTTTCCCCCCAACATGGCATCAAAGTAACATTTTTGACCCAAACAAACCACCTAAGGGGCCTAGCTACTCATGGAAATGCAAAATACAAAAAGAAAGGAGAAAGAGGTAGAAGAATCCATGGATCTTAGTGTAGATGGAGCAATCCTCCTCTTCAGCCATTATAAAATGTTCTCCTCCTTCTTCTAAGGTGCAAGGACATGGAATGATGGTGGAATGTGGCAAAAACACCAAGAAACTAGTGTTTTGGTGGTGGAAATGGTGAAATGGAGTGGAATAGAGGTGGAAATGAGTGAAAATGAAGAAGGGGAGAAAATGGAGTGATAGGAGGTAGCTAGGGGTGGCCAACCTCGTGCTCTAGTCACCACCTAGGTATATATAGGTGTGGGGGGGAAGCAATAGGTCAAGTAGGGGCAAAGTGGGGAATGTAGTGGAAAAATAACTAGGTTGTTGTGAGTAGCACGACTGTGGTGGGGTACCATGGCTGTGGTGGTTGTGAGGGAGTAAGGACTTGATGTGAGAGCATTTTAATGCCCCTCCAAGCACATATAGGACAACGGAAGCAAACCTCATGTTGTCCATAACATGGGTCACTTGGCTTGGAGGAACATTACAAAATATGATAAACATTGCAATAAGATAAATGAAATACCATGCATTCAACTCAAAATATAGATTCATACATTGTTCATGGAAGGGAAAGACATAACTATATCATCTGATATCAAAACCTAATACATGTAGGCTGACCAAACTAAAGCATAAACTGTCTTATCTTGATCTCAAGTCTAACACATGTAAGCTAAGAAAATCTAAAACATGGAAAGATAAACTAAACTAAAGGATCTACTAAGTGGTAGATGGCACCCCACCGAGCTAAAGTCTTTCTTGATTCAACTACCCTTGATCACTCACGTCATATCCCTCTTGCTCCTTGATATAGGGACATCTCATCCCACAGCCATGCGAAAGAAAACATCAACATCAGTAAGTGGCATTATGCATGTTATAAGAACTGAAAATAAACATATACTTGAAATGAAATAAACTTGACATAACTTGACATTACGAATTCTCATTACGCATTAATCTTCATTACATAAATGAATTAAGAACATTATTATATGCATTCCCTCCTCACTACCCACATGGGGCACATCATGCTCAGAAAGCCCATCATTGCTAGGAAGCCCATAACAACCATAAAGGTCCATCATTTTGAGAAACATATAATAAGTTACTTAATACTTTTAACTTAACATTAACATCATTGTTCTTATCTTGCCATCAATGTAAATTGTCCTCATCCAATAATTGCACCAAAGTGCTCATCAGGCCGGTTAAGGCTCATCTTAGTTGCACCAAAGTGCTCATCAACGTCATAAAGACAAAATAACATAAAGAGGAACAATTTACAACTTAAGTGCATTATCTTAATCATCATGGGATTTTCCCCTCTTAATCTTGACATTAACATTACATGATATCCATGATTCTTTATTCAATTTCTTAATCATTGCATAAGCATAGCATTAAACTAATTAACATCAGTGATAAGCATATGACTTTACAGACATAACAACAAGCATATAATCAAAGGCATAATCATTATCTTGATTTCATTCATTAACATGAAATTCTAAAGCATAATCTTAAATCATACATAGCAAGCAATTCATCCAAAGTATATATGCATAATGACATGGCCCGCTTACCTTATTGGAGCAAAACCTAATCTTAGTCTCCCTGATCCTGAGTCAAGTCCTAGGTTCCTGAAATTAATCATGGTTTGCATCATTATTAATTTAATTACACCTTAAACCCTAATTGTCTCAAACCTGACACTTCGTGAAAACCAAACCAAAACATATTGACCATTGGATAGATCTCAAAAAATTGAGAAAAAATCATATATAACTTGTCCCCATACGATCTACCGATTAAAAGTTATGATTTTTCATAGACCGGCCAATCAGAATTCAAAGAAAAACCAAATATGAAAACCAAATATCCAAAGGGTTGCGGGCCCTGCCTAGTTGGGCCAATTGGGGGCCGCCAAATGGGGAACAAACCCATCGTTTGCGAAAGAGAAGACAAGGGCGCTCAAAACCCAAAAGTACCCATGGTCGCGCACTAGAAAAAATAGACTCACAGGGGCAAAACTGGTAAAACCCTACCTGACATCTTGACTTATGCCATGGCGTCGAACTCCCAACTCTGGGAGTACGAAAACCAGATCCAAAGAAGAGGATCTCGATCAAGCAACTAAAACGTGTAACACAGATAGCTTCCTTGTACTACAACGAACTCACAGAGCCATGAATTAGGTTTCGGTGTGTGGTGAAGCTCTAACCTCAGCCTTCCGCCATGGCTCAACGGAAGAAGAACAGGGGAAGGGCTTGGGCACTGAAACCACAGAAAGAAACCTCACAAGGGTCTCCAAAACACTCCTGGAGGAGATTCGATGTCAGAGTGGAAGTTTCCATGAGCGGAGGGCAACCAGAGGTCCAGAACAGCAAGCGCCGACGATGAGTTCAAACTCATCTATACGATATGACGATTGGAGCCACCACAAGACAAACCGACAAAGCGAGAAGGAAGTTGGGCATGGATAGATGCTCACCTTCTTGCCAATTGGTCAGAGATGGTGGAGGAGGTTGAAATGCGATGGAGTTTGTCGGAGATACAGATCGAGTAGGTGGCAGCGGCTAGGGGCACGAGCAGTGAAATTGGGTGAAGCGGATGGGTGTTCTAGGGCTGGCGATCATTTTCAACCCCTTATATATTGGTTCGTGCATTGAGAAGCTCTCCTGTAAATCTGGGGCAGCGAGGAGAGTCCGAGCTCGATTGGGTGTTTCTCAATAGGGCACCAAAACACGTCAAACCAGGGATCAATGGGACCGCGACTTGCTCCCGATTCCATTGGCGAAGAAATCACCTAAAACAGACTATCGTGGCAAGAGAACCAGACTGGAGAAGGGGGCGCCAGAGACCTGCTGCTCTCGGTCTCTTACCCGAGGTAGGAGACGGGTCTGCAGCCATCAGATCGACATCCGATGGTCTGGATGGATGGCGCATCAAGTGGTGCACGTGACAGGTGAGTCTCAGCCAAAAAATCAAAATGTCAGCGTGACATTAAAATAACCACAAACCATATGAAATCGACGAGATTAAATCAAAATCATTAGATTTTAGTGTTTAAATTATAGTGAAACTTCCCAAAAATGATTGAGGGGTCAAACGAAGTCTGATTAGGCTCAAATTTTGACCATAAGCTAATTAGAGGGTCTAGAATCTCTCTATCCAATTGGATTTGCATTTTGTTGATCTTTTGTTCACCAATTTCATGTAGGTTGCTAATTGAATACATGCATTATGAAAAATGTGACATTAATAGAATTATCATTTATTAAATGGGCTATTTGAGACAAAACTAGGTTTATGAGATTATTTCATCATATATTGGACTAAGAGGTCCCATAAAATTCTAGTTTGTTTGATAAAAGCTTAAACTTGAAAACTAGGGTTTCACATTAAGGTACATTAATAGATCTAGGATTTTGAGGATGTTACAATTCTACCCACCTTAAATAAATTTCATCCTCAAAATTTCTTATACTACTACCCACCTTAGGGTTTTCCATATTCTCATAACATCATAACTTATCATTCGAAGCTCAAGACTAACACATATATGATCCAAGGATAAAGTCAAAATCTAAATGTGACAATCTAAACCATACCTTGATCACTTTCCTCCTCTATGTCCATAGAAAACACTCTGGCCTGTCTCTTAGGGGATGGGTTCTGGTTTCTTGCTTCCTTCCTCTGTATCTTAGGGCAATCAAGCTTTATGTGTCTAGGTTCTCCATAGTAGTAGCATAAACTAGTACCGAACCTACAAGGCCCTCCATGGACCCTCTTGCAAGTCGGGCACTGTGCTTTGTCTGGGGCAGCAGGGGCTTCAACCTCAGGAGCCTTCCTCTTATTATTGGGAGGTTGATGTTGATGTTGGTTGTTCTTCTGAGTAGCCTCCTTCTTATAGGACCTTCCGGGGTGGTCTTCTAGCTCTAGGGCAACATCTAATGTAGCTTGAAGGGTCCTGTGGCCTCTTCCAGATAGGGCAAAGCTCAAGTCTGGCTTCAGTCCTCGTATGAACTTCTTTGTCCTGCGCCGCTCATCGTAATCATATTCGTACTTCTGTAGAACCCTAAACTTCATGGCATACTGGGTCACTGTCATGTCGCCAACCTGAGCTAGATTGGCAAACTCCATCTCCTTCTTCTCTATCATGGCTTCAGACACGTAGTGCTCCTGGAAGGTTTCCACAAAACGTTCCCATGTGAGTGCAGGTGCATCAACAACTCTGGAGTTGAGGAAGTCCTCCCATCATGTACGGGCTGCTCCCTTCAGCATGTGGGTGGCAAAGCGAACCCTAGACTGCTGAGGGCAGTCCAGGTCACAAAAAAATGCTCCATGCTCATAATCCATTCTTCTCCCTTGGTGACGACATCATCCTCTCCTTCTCCAGCAAAGGAGTCGGGCCTAATCTTTAAGAAATCCACCAAGGTCAGCTCGTGGTGTCTGGGTTGACGTTGTCCTTGTCCTAGAGAATTAGTGAGTAATTGGACTAATTCCTCCAGGGTTGCCTTAGGGTTTCTTCTCGATCCACTTCCCTCACTTGAAGAGCTAGCACCATCTTCCCTATCCTTTCCCTTATCAAACTTCTTAGGAGCCATCTAGAAAAACAAGGTATACCTAGGGTTAGAACATGTGAATCTTTAGCTTGGTGGCCATCTACTCATTGCTCTGATACCATATTGTAACGCCCCTCCAAGCACATATAGGACAGAAGAAGCAAACCTCATGTTGTCCATAACATGGGTCACTTGGCTTGGAGGAACATTACAAAATATGATAAACATTGCAATAAGATAAATGAAATACCATGCATTCAACTCAAAATATAGATTCATACATTGTTCATGGAAGGGAAAGACATAACTATATCATCTGATATCAAAACCTAATACATGTAGGTTGAGCAAACTAAAGCATAAACTATCTTATCTTGATCTCAAGTCTAACACATGTAAGATAAGAAAATCTAAAACATGATAAGGTAAACTAAACTAAAGGATCTACTAAGTGGTAGATGGCACCCCACTGAGCTAAAGTCTTTCTTGAGTCAGCTACCCTTGATCACTCACGTCAGATCCCTCTTGCTCCTTGATCTAGGGACATCTCGTCCCACGGCCATGTGAAAGAAAACATCAACATCAGTAAGCGGCATTATGCATGTTATAAGAACTGAAAATAAACATATACTTGAACTGAAATAAACTTGACATAACTTGACATTACGAATTCTCATTACGCATTAATCTTCATTACATCAATGAATTAAGAACATTATTATATGCATTCCCTCCTCACTGCCCACATGGGGCACATCATGTTCGGAAAGCCCATCATTGCTAGGAAGCCCATAATGACCAGAAAGGTCCATCATTTCGAGAAAGATATAATAAGTTACTTAATCCTCTTAACTTAACATTAACATCATTGTTCTTATCTTGCCATCAATGTAAATTGTCCCATAGCTAACAGACAAAGAGGTGGTCCACTAGTTTTTTAGAAGGTGACGACCCCAATCCTAATGAATCGACTATGATGGTGGCTATCAGCTACATAAGTGCTCAAATTCCTGACTTCTGTTCCGAGTAAGGAATGAGAACTTTGCCTTTCTACTTGCGACTAACTGCACCCTCATCCAATAATTGCACCAAAGTACTCATCAGGCTGGTTAAGGCTCGTCTTAGTTGCACCAAAGTGCTCATCAATGTCATAAAGACAAAATAACATAAAGAGGAACAATTTACAACTTAAGTGCATTATCTTAAACATCATGGGATTTTCCCCTCTTAATCTTGACATTAACATTACATGATTTCCATGATTCTTTATTCAATTTCTTAATCATTGCATAAGCATAGCATTAAACTAATTAACATTAATGATAAGCATATGACTTTACAGACATAACAACAAGCATATACTCAAAGGCATAATCATTATCTTGATTTCATTAATTAACATGAAATTCTAAAGCATAATCTTAAATCATACATAGCAAGCAATTCATCCAAAGTATATATGCATAATGACATGTCCCACTTACATTATTGGAGCAAAACCTAATCTTAGTCTCCCTGATCCTGAGTCAAGTCCTAGGTTCCTGAAATTAATCATGGTTTGCATCATTATTAATTTAATTACACCTTAAACCCTAATTGTCTCAAACCTGAAACTTCGTGAAAACCAAACCAAAACATATCTCAAAACCCTTACCATTGGATAGATCTCGAAAAATTGAGAAAAAATCATACATAACTTGTCCCCATACGATCTACCGATTAAAAGTTATGATTTTTCATAGACCGGCCAATCAGAATTCAAAGAAAAACCAAATACGAAAATCAAATATCCAAAGGGTTGCGGGCCCTGCCTAGTTGGCCCAATCGGGGGCCGCCAACTGGGGAACAAACCCATCATTTGTGAAAGAGAAGACAAGGGAGCTCAAAACCCAAAAGTACCCACGGTCGTGCACTAGACAAAATAGACTCACAGGGGCAAAACTGGTAAAACCCTACCTGGCATCTTGCCTTATGCCATGGCGTCGAACTCCCAACTCTGGGAGCATGGAAACCAGATCCAAAGAAGAGGATCTCGATCAAGCAACTAAAATGTGAAACACATATAGCTTCCTTGTACCAGAACGAACTCACAGAGCCATGAATTAGGCTTCAGTGTGTGGTGAAGCTCTAACCTCAGCCTGCCGCCATGGCTCAACGAAAGAAGAATAGGGGAAGGGCTTGGGCACTGAAACCACAGAAAGAAACCTCGCAAGGGTCTCCAAAACACTCCTGGAGGCAAGTCGATGTCAGAGTGGAAGTTTCCATGAGCGGAGGGCAACCAGAGGTCCAAAACAGCAAGCGTCGACGATGAGTTCAAACTCGTCTACACGATATGATGATTGGAGTCACCGAAGGACAAACCGACAAAGCGAGAAGGAAGTTGGGCGTGGATAGATGCTCACCTGGTTGCCAATTGGTCGGACATGGTGGAGGAGGCTGAAACGTGACGGAGTTTGCCGGAGATACAGATCGAGTAGGCGGCAGCGGATAGGGGCACGAGCGGCGAAATTGGGTGAAGCGGATGGGTGTTCTAGGACTGGCGATCATTTTCAGCCCCTTATATATAGGTTTGGGCATTGAGAAGCCCTCCTGTAAATCTGGGGTGGCGAGGAGAGTTTGAGCTCGATTGGGTGTTTCTCAATAGGGCACCAAAACACATCGAACTAGGGATCAATGGGACCGTGGCTCGCTCCCGGTTCCATTGGCAAAGAAATCACCTAAAACGGACCATCGTGGTGATAGAACGAGACCGGAGAAGGGGGCGCCAGAGACCTGCTGCTCTCGGTCTCTTACCCGAGGTAGGAGATGGGTCCGCAGCCATCAGATCAACATCCGATGGTCTGGATGGACGACACATCAAGTGGCGCGCATGACAGGTGAGTCTCAGCCGAAAAATCAAAATGTTAGCGTGACATTAAAATAACAACAAACCATATGAAATTGACGAGATTAAATCAAAATCATTAGATTTTAGGGTTTAAATTATAGTGAAACTTCCCAAAAATGATTGAGGGGTCAAACGAAGTTCGATTAGGATCAATTTTGACCATAAGCTAATTAGAGGGTATAGAATCTCTCTATCCAATTAAATTTGCATTTTGTTGCTCTTTTGTTCACCAATTTCATGTAGGTTGCTAATTGAATACATGCATTATGAAAAATGTGACATTAATAGAATTATCATTTATTAAATGGGATATTTGAGACAAAGCTAGGTTTTTGAGATTATTTCATCATATATTGGACTAAGAGGTCCCATAAAATTCTAGTTTGTTCGATAAAAGCTTAAACTTGAAAACTAGGGTTTCATATTAAGGTACATTAATAGATCTAGGATTTTGAGGATGTTACAAGCATGGTCAAGGTGAAAAATGGATAGAAATCATAGTAACTTGGGTAGTTTTGAATTGAAAGTGGCACGGTCATGGTCGTCACCATGACCGTGGTGGGACAAGGGTGGCACGACTATGGTGGCTTGGCTTTGGATTCCCATTATTTGCTCCACAACCATTCTGGATCAGCTACAACACATCCATGCAAGGTGGCACGACTATTCTGGGTCCAACTACTACGACCATTCTGAGTGACACAATCGTGGTAAATCCTGCATTGCTTGAAGATGACTCTGTTGGTTTTTAGTGAGCTAGAACGATCGTTCTGTGGCACCACAGTTGTGCTGGTCTCTACATCAACACTTTGAGCTTGTATTTGGTTCATTCTTGGACATCTTTTCTTCAATTGATCTTTGGCCACTAGGGGTAGATTGAGGGAGTCTTGGACTTTACTTTGGGCCTCTCCAAGGGTAGAGAAACCCTAGAATCACTCATTCTCTCTCTCTCTTCCATCCAATCACGGTCCAAATGCCTGAAAAACATGCAAATAATGTCCATAAGTTCATTTTACACAAATATGCATATTAGGGGAAATAACATATAGTCTAATAGGTATAGATGTGATTGAAATGCAATAGGAAACAAGATGAAGCCCTAAAAAATAGAGCTGCATCAACAACACACTCTTTTATCACCAAAGAGGTGATAGATAGTTGTTATCTATCTTTTAGTCATAGATCTAATAGTCTTCTACTAGATACTCCTTTGGTTGGTTCTAAAGAGTTTAGGGAAGTATGTTCCTCTTATGTTCTCTCTTTCTCAGGACGCAACATTCAAGTGGATCTCATGCCACTTTATATTCATGGATTTGATGTGATCCTAGGAATGGTACCTTGGAAAAGTACAAGGTGGGTGTTGGATTGTAGTTCCAAGATAGAAACATTCCATGATGGAGATGTCTTGTGGATCTTCCAAGGAGAAAGGAAAATTCTTCCTACATGTTTGATGTCAACTATGACAACAGAGCGGTTGGTGAGACAAGGGTGTGAGGCTTTCTTAGATCATGTTGTGGATACCAAGAGGAAGAGTCCTAATATACCCTACGTTCTAGTGATATGAGAGTTTGAGGATAATTTTCCTAAAGAGTTTCCTGGTGTTCCCCCTCCTAGAGAGATTGACTTTGAGATCAATCTGGTTCCTAGAACACAACCTATAGCACAATCACCGTATAGAATGGCACCTGTAGAGATGTAGGAGTTAAAGAAATAGTTACAAGAACTGTTAGAGAAGGGTTTTATCAAACCAAGAACTTCCCCTTGGGGTGCTCCCATGTTGTTTTTCAATAAGAAAGATGGTTCCATGAGGTCGTGTATATATTACATATAGTTGAATAAAGTGACGATAAAGAATAAGTATTTGTTTCCAAGGATTGATGAACTTTTTAATCATTTGAGAGTTTCTAGTGTGTTTTTAAAGATAGACCTTAGGTCTGGTTACCACCAGTTGAGAATCAAGGTGGATGACATACCCAAGTCAACTTTTAGGACTAGGTATGAACATTATGAGTTTTTAGTTATGCCGTTTTGTCTAACTAATGCATCGATAACATTCATTGATCTGATGAATAGGGTGTTTAGACACTATCTAGATTAGTGTGTATTCATATTCATAGATGAAATCCTGATATAATCCTAGGACAGTCAACAACATGAGCAACACCTTCTGTAGGCGTTGACCTTGTTGAGGCAACACCAGTTATATGCTAAGTTTAGAAAATGCGAGTTCTGGTTGTATGAAGTGTCTTTTCTGGGTCATGTCATATCAGCAAAGGGTGTTTGTGTAGATCCTAAAAAGGTTGAGTATGTTTGAGAATGGGAACAACCTAAGATGTCGACAAAGATTTGCAATTTCCTAGGTTTGGTAGGCTACTACAGGAGATTTATAAAGAACTTCAGTTCTATAGCATTACCCCTAACTAGACTAACCAGGAAGGATGTATCGTTTGCTTTAGATGACAAATGTCAGGGTTCTTTCCAACAATTGAAAGAGAAGTTGACCAGTGCACTAGTGTTAGTGCTGCCAAAACAAAGAAAATGCTACATTGTCTTTTGTGATGCTTTGAAGAATGGGTTGGGATGCATATTGATGCTAGATAAGAATGCGATTTCTTTTGATTCAAGAAATCTTAAGAAACACGAGGAGAACTCCCCAACACGTGATCTAGATCTTGAAATAGTGATTCAAACTTTAAAAATCTAGAGACACTACCTTTATGGAGAAAAATGTCAGATCTTTACTGACCACAAGAATCCACATTATATCTTTTTAAAACATGAGTTGAACATGTGACAATAGAGTTGAATGGAGCTACTTAAACATTATGATTATACAATAGACTACCACCCAATAAGGCAAATGTGGTAGATGATGCATTCAGTAGAAAGTTGTCATCCTCATCATCTATAGACAATACTGATGAATGCATATTCATCATGGTTTCAGTCGCCATCTTTGGCCCGATTTGCCTAGTATATTCACTTTTATCTCCTAAAATTCTATAATATACGTCCTTACTCAATTCGTTTGGTTGTCGACGCTTGTTGACTAAACCTATGGGTTTTCATGGAGGATGAATAGGGCACCACGATTAGTGGATGGGCCCTTCTTCATTTAAGTCAGAGACAACGACCCCCTCCGCTTGGCCGTAGTCGACCCGTCCTCTTCACCACACCGCGATCATCAACTTCTTGAGGGATTGCGATCAACTCCACCACACCTTGACCCACGGTCATACCCTCTGCAGATCACAACTCTAACAACCTTGATCATGATCATCACCACCTCCATCCACCAATCGTGGTGGCACTACTCCTGCCCTACCCACGATCGAGCATCGCCAGCAAACTGCGGTCGCACCTGCTCTATCCGCGACCCCTCCTATGCTTCACCACTGTGGTCACAACATCGCCTTCTCTAGATTGTGACCACCTGCAACCCTAGCCATGGGCGCGACACCTCTCCTACTTCTTCAATGATGAAAATGATCGACAACATCACCTACATCACAATCATCCACTCCCTCTCGATCATGACCTGCAGCAGCCAACAGAACCATGACCTCCTTCGATCACGACCCACGGTGGCACAACTCCTCCACCTGATCACAGCCTCCATCAACTCATCATCATCGTGACCCCCTGCTCAAGATCTACCTCTTCTGCTCACCTCTACTTGATCACAACCTCTGCATCCTCCTCTAACTCCTTCGACCTCAACACCGTGATCCGCAATGCACCCACGATCCTCTGACTTTGTGGAAACACATCCCACTATCACATAGACAGCGAGGTGTTACACGAAAAAGTGCGGAAATTACCATAAACCACTAATTACCAAAAACACGGGTTAATTAGAACCGATTGAAGAAAGCGGATAAACTGAGAAACTATTACATTTAGGTCCTCATCCTGCAAAGAAACATGTTATATGAACATTTATAAGATCTTAGTAGTGTCCACAGCTTAGGAGATCAGCTGTCAAGCTATCACATGAGTTCATCACCTATTTATACATACATAACGACACACATCCGACCAGCAGCATGATATACAAAACGTCAACAACTATACAACGTGTAACAACGTCAAAACGCTCCCAAGGACCTGAGAGTACAGGGATGACTCTAAGACTCTACTATAAAACAACCAAAATAGCAGCATGTCCATCGCTTGCCTTCTACTGCTCGTCTTGCTGCTCGGCTGTAACTCCGCGACTACCACCACGTCTAGCTCAAACACCTAAAAAGGTCATAAACCAGCAGGGTGAGACACACAGTCCCATCGAGAAACATAACTCCCCGCTGAAACTATAAAACCTCAGAAAGATAAAGCAACAATCAACGGATAAGTAGTAAAAGATATGACAAGAACAGTTTATATAGCAAGGCTATTCATACCATCAAGCTTACCAGATGTACATAAGGCATGTCACCAAATACCTCTTTTATGGAACATGATTAACAAGATAAGATTTATACGGTCTTACCACATAACATAAAGAATGTATAAGTAACTGCAAGTATAACAAGATTAACTACGCAAGCAAGGCCTCAACCAATATTTCGTGTTTTGCCTTATGTAGTAAATACTATTCGGCTGAATTACATATTATTATGCCCTGAGGAAGTGAGCTGTACCGCTCAAATCCAACCTTCGGTTGTGAAACCCAAGCCGGTGCCATACAAGGTCAATGGAAGAGCCGGACTCCACGACCTCCCACCTCGTGGTCAGTGCACGAGTACAACACAAGTAGGACCACAGTCTCATGCTTAAGTGGCCTCAGCCACAGGGTCAGGCTACCCTCTACCTAGCCCACCTCGGTACAGGTATCAGCGCTAGTGAAACTGAGCCACATGCCTGTTCACCGTGCTCTGAGCCACGAGCCTGTTCACCATGCTCTGAGCCATGAATGCATTCATGCTCCTATATCACACATCTTGAGCCATGGGCCTGTTCACCATGCTCTTCTCATATTGAGCTATGGGCCTGGATTCGCACTCTGGAGTCTACAACCGAAGTTGCAATCTTACCTCCTCACTTTAGGCTAGGAGAAACCTCACATACTCAACAATATGCGCTCCGGGTTAACCCATAAGAGAACCTGTTTCACCATCACTAGCTCCTGACGATGATGGATCTATGGCCAGGGCAAAACTACATGATATGTTCCACTGTGATTAATTAGTATCTTTTATGTGGATTGTAGGATTCAACCAAGTTGTATAACATGCAAACTATAACAAGGATAAACAACATGAAACTCAATATCATGCTTTTACTGTCATCAACCTCATCCAGATCCATCACAAGGATCATCACATTGCCATGGGATCTCAATCCCTTATCACATAATGCCACTGCCTCTCAAGGCATTCACATCAACTTAGGCACCAAACTCAGGTCCTCAGACCAAAACACATCATGTAGGTCATCTCATCATCAAGAGTAACTATCAAAGCAATGTTACTCATCATATACATACCTCATCGCCCTTTATCTGGCTATGCATCACCTGCATGGTTAGTACAATCATCATGGATTAACAGAAAGATCATATTATTGATATAGGGCAACATTGATGATTAGGTGCTTTATCATTCATGCCTAAACCTATGACCATAGATACAGTTCATATCATCATGCAAAGCACCTTATATGCTTACCATTATCCCAGCATTATTCATCTCATTGAGATGATTACACACACACAAGTAATATCATGGTAAGATACATAGGTGTAACCTACTATCACAATTACCATCGAGCATGCCAAGGTTTACTATTGTCAACCAAACGTGACATCATCGAACAAGATTTAGCATATAGGTTATCCATATAAGGAACGAGACCCTCACTAGAAACACCCACTACCTTCACCAAAGGTAGTATCGAGCATGGCACTCTCCCCTATCGCCCAACACTCAAACGCATAACGGTTAAGCAGATCAGCACATGTCGGCCAAGCACAAGGGTGTCGGGCATCCTAGGAATAACGGTCAAAAACATATCATGCAACTATGTCCAGGAGGCATATTGTGAAACACAACGTTGTGCACCTCCAAGAGTAACGTGTAGCTCAGTCCATGTCATGCAACAGTACGTTGTGCATCTCTGTGTCGTGCAACAACTAGGGTTACTACGGGTTACTATATCAGGCATCCTCACTATGCCGTGACACCCAACACCAAGCTAGCCACATATCTCCATATCATCCAAGGTATGACGGCCACTAGGCTACCACCTCAGGTTAGGTGTAACGGGAAGCACTACTCAACAAGGTATGATGCCCAAGGACACAACTCAAATGGGCAGCAAGGACCTGTCGTTCAACCAACCTATCCATGGCCTATCAGCCGACACAAGGCAAGGACCTATTGTGTGACGCCCGTAACAAGGTCAAGGATCAGGGTGTATCGCCCAGCATAGCCACAACAACATAACGTCCAAGGTTCTAGGTCAAGAGGGGTATCGAGCGACTCCAACCCCAAGCCATATCGGCCAAGGTGTAACCCGAAAAGGTCACCACCAACCTCAAACACAAGGGCACTAAAACCCTAATGGATTAAGAAGATGACTCACCTCTCAACTATCAAGAGAGAGGGGTCTTGCCAAGCTTCTTAACACCAATCGAGCAACACAAGGTTGAACCACAACCAAGGTCCAAAACCACTACAAAGCTCACCTTTCAAGTCCATGGTGAGAGGAGGGTGTTGCTCAAGCAACTAGAACACAAGCTCACCTCTCAACTAAAATGAGAGAGGAGTATTGCCCATATTACTAGAACTCAAGCTCACTCCTCAAGACCTAGGAGAGAAAGGGGTGTTGCTCACCAAGAAACCCTAGAGTATGGTTCGACCAAGAAGAACAACTTGAGCAAGAAACTAAACTAGCAACATGCATAGCCGATATAACACAAGAAACATAGGAGAGGTAATATAGTTAGGGTTAGGAGTTATGTAACCCGCCTTAAGCAAGCTCCAAGCTCCTAGCTCCAAGCTCCAAGCTCCAAGCACCACCAAGGAAGAAGAGCAAGGCACTCTAGGGTTCGGCCACCACTAGAGGAAGAAGGAGACTCCAAGAAGGATCGGCCACCAAGCTAGCAAAAGAAGAGAGGTGTCGTGCAACAAGGAGAGGGAGACTAAGGAACTAAAGGGATCCTTAGCAAGGGAAAGGAAATGCATATATAGAAGGGGATGGATAAGAAACTAAGGTAGAGCAAAGCAAGGTGTCGCCCACCTAGGGATACTTGTCCAAGAGCAAAGCTACCACTCATAACATGCCCTAAACACATGTCCAAGGCCATTGCCACATGCAAGCATCAAGCACCAAGTGTCCACTAATGGTGACACAAACGAGGTCAAAGAGAGTCAAAGGGGTCCATGGGCGACACACCCACACCACTAGCCGACACACCCACACTAATGGCCGACACACCCACACCACTGGCCGACACACCCACACCATGGCCGACACACACCCTGGCCGACACAAGGCACTCTTGCCCAACACAAGGCTCAAAGAAGCAAAGACAAGGCACCACAAAGCCCAACAAGCTCAACCAAGCCCAAAGGAACTCAAACAATGAGCCCAACCCTTCCTCTCAACACAAGAGGAAGCAAAGAGAGGGAGAAACACCTCATAAGGTGACAAACTTGCCCACAAACCCTAGACTTGGGTTTATTGCAAGTAGCACCTCCAGCTCTCAACAAAGCACCAACAAACCCTAATCACCACCAAAGGTGATTAGCAAGCAACTAAGCATTAGGGTTAAGCAAAGCAAATAGGATAAGCCCTAAATGGAGGTCAGGGTCCTTACAGACTTCCACTCATACTGCGACCATCCACCGATCGCGGTCTACATCTCTTCCCAACCCCACCATGACCAGATGTACAGCAAGGCCGCACCTGCAGTTAAGTGCAATAGATTAGACCACGATCATAGCATACAACAGCCTAGACCTACGGTTAGTGCAACCTGCACCTCGACCGAGGTTTGCAACAACTCCCAACCGCGTCCCTCAACTGCTATAAATACTCCCCCACATCAGCAACTCAAGACATCAACTCCACCACCTCCAGGCTGCACCCAGGAAGCGCTCGACCCCTGGGGAGTTCGATCCACAGCCAAGAGCTCACCCCTATAGAACTCTTGTGCAAGCTTCATCTCCACCCATCCCTGCGCCCTCCCAAATCTATGGTGGAAACCCAGATCTGGTCCGTTCATACACCATCCATGCCACTGACGCATCCACAGGCTACGAGCAAGGAGGACGAGAAGAGAAGGAAGGTGGAGAGAGAAGGCCTATCCCATATACCGTGGTGTCCTTCCCTCCTTATCCAGATCTACCTCGACATTGCGTAGAAGACTTCCTCTCCACCGAGCTGTGATCATCTTCTTCACCGTGCCCATGGCAGAATCTTCCCTCTCTCTTGTTCTTTTTTTATTTCTCCCCCTCACTATGGGTGAGTAGTTTCCTTTCACTGGGGTGTGGGAACTAGCCCCACTTCCCGTGCTTACATGTCCTTTTATTAAGCATTCCATGGCTTGTATATGACTTTTCATTTCATTGTTAATCGATTGATGTATGCTTGTGGGTTGATCACCTACTTGCATGATCTATTTCATTCCTATGTTGCGAGAACTTCAATATGTAGGTCTTGAATGTCGATTAACACAGTTGACTCCTTGACGAGAACTTCTAATGGGATTCCCTGAAGTCGTAAGTGTGTGATCTATGAGGGGATGAGATATCTAGCCCGCGGTGATGCTTCTGTGTGCCTAATGCCCGTATGGGGGGCCCACAACTTCAGTTGGATATCTGTATCTTCGGAGCCATAAGTGCGTGATCTGGATGGCAACAAGACATCTGATGCCTAAGGTGATTCTTGCATGAACCTAACGTCCGTATGGAGGGTTTGCAACAGCTCCATTTGGATGGTTATATCTATCCTGGATGTGCATGTTTGGATATGTTTGCATGTGTAGTGGTGGTGAAACCCGGGTCCATCCCAATGATTCCCATCATTAATCTTGAATCAACTTTTAATCTTGCTCTTTAATTTCCTTGGAATTAGTTTAATTAAACTCAAGATAATCTTGTTATAAATATTAGTCTTGATTCAACTAGTAAGATTCTTAAAAATGTTGTCCCTTGGGATTCGATCCTTGACTATACTGCGATAAGACCTGTCTGCTTGCGGGTGGTATTATTGCACAAGGTTTTGGTAAAAACTCAGGGATTTCAGCCCTGGGTGAGTTTGTTAGTACAGTAAGAACCACGTCAAATTCTGGCACCGTTGCTGGGGACAACAAAATCATCTAGTTAAATCTAGTTCTTTTGAGACTAATCTAGGATTTTACTTTTACTTTTGATATTATTGAGCATCTACTTGAATTTGACTCTACTCTACCCATCTTACTCCAGAAAGATCTTTCTATCCTATGTACCCCCAAAGACTAGTGCATGCACTGCTTGAACAGTTCTGGCCTTGCTGCTAGCTTTGACCCTAAAATAGAAAGAACCTTTTGTCATCAAAATAGAGAGAACCAAGCTAGGATGGCACAAGAGGAGGAAATTGCCCGAAGGGTAGCTCAAGCCCTTAATGCGCAAAGAGATAATCTTATGTAAGAAGCCCGAGATGCAGTGCAAGAGGAAATCCAAGCAGCTAAAGCAACCGCTCAAGAAGTTGAGTTAAAAAAGGACCTTAGAGAATTCTTGATCCCTAAAGTTGTTGATGTTCACCACCCAGTACAACCTCCTCCCATCAACACTCCTAATTTTGAGATCAGGGCACATTGGGTTACACTGCTTCAGAACAACCCTTTCTATGGTAAACAAGGAGAAGATAGTCAAGAACATCTTCTAAGGTTTATAGATCTATGTGCTATGACAAAGTAGAATGGAGTCACAGATTATGCCATCAGACTCCGTCTCTTTAAATATTCTCTTGCCGATAGATCCATGAGTTGGTATAAATCTTTGCAATGCGAACCCATCACTACTTAGGAACAACTTCAAAATGTTTTCCTGGAGAAATTCTATCCTCCTCCCCTCACCTATGAAATTAATGGACGAATAACACAATTCACTCAGGTCCCTGGTGAAACCCTTGCACAAGCATGGGAAAGATACAAAGATCTTCTACGCAAGTGTCCATACCATGGCATTCCTAAGAGTCAACTCATCAAAATCTTTTATAGGGGTGTGGATGATGATATCAAGAAGTTTTTAGACTCCTCATCTAGAGGAAACTTCATGCATCAAAGTTATGATAGCGCATGGAAAGTTGTCACCCTTGGAGCTGAAAATCAAGCCAACTGGGGTAGACCCATAGGGAAAGGAGTGCCCTGAGTACAAGTCTATTGCCGAATCCCTAAAGCTACTAGTTGCTAAGCAAGACAACCTCGAATCATCTTTTGTCGCCTATGAAAGGAGGCACTCACCCCCTCGACAACAATTCAAGTCAACTTCACTATTTTGTGAAGCATGTAAAGGAACTGATCATTCTACTCTAGCCTATAACATTCTTTATGATGTCGTTCTGGGTAATACTTGTACCGAAGGAGGTAATGGTCAGATGGAAAATCTGAATGCTATCCACACTATTCCTGGTCAAGGATATTATAATCTGAATCAGAATAGGAACCACTCAGGTTTTCAATATGGTAATCCTTTAGGAGAGGAAAACTCATGACAACTTGGTTCAAATGATCAACAACGAGGCCCACTGGGATACCAATATAACCAACAACAAAATTTAAAAAATCAAGGGAACTTTATAGGTAACTTCCAGAACAAAAACTACAACAATTATCAGAACAATTCTCAATTCCAGAATCCCAACCAAGTCCTCTATAAACAACAACAACAAGGGCCACAAGCCGGCCCCTTCTCTTCTGATGACAAACTATCAACCATTGAGAAGATGCTTCAGTCACAAAAAACTATGATAGTGAACCAACAAGCCCATCGGAAGGCTATCGAATCTCAACTTGCTCTACTTTCAGCTAGCCGCAAGCCACATGCTGGAGATTTGGCTGGCCAACCAGAAGACAATCCGAGGAACGTGGAACAACTTAAGGTTGTGACAACCCATTTTGCCATTGTTTTACCAGAACCCACAACTAATGTCACTGTAACAAATGTCCAAAGTGGTGAGCAGAGTGCAGTTGCAACTCAGAAAGAAAAGACAACACAACCAAAAGATTCCCATCATATCCCTCTACAACTCGAAATTCCAGTGTATAAACCTCGTGTGCCATTTCCAAATCGACTAAATTTTACCCAGCTCGATACTAGGTTCAACAAGTTTAAAGAATTTTAAGAAAGTTATATGTCAATGTCCCACTCTTAGATGCCATAGCTGAGATGCCCCAATGGTCTAAGTTCTTCAAACTCCTGCTAAGTCAAAAGTACAAAATTGAAGAACATCAGATAGTGAAACTGGAAAGAACATCATCAGATTTAGTTATGGATAGGATGCCTTGCAAACATAAGGATCCTGGCTCTTTTGGAATTTCCTACTCGATAAGCAATTCCATCAACTGACCGGGTCTAGCCAATCTTGGAGCTAGCATTTCTATCATACCTCTTAGCCTATACAACAGACTGGGCCTTACTAACTTTTTACCAACAAGAATGTCCATCGATTTTGCTGACTCCTCCATAACGAGGCCAGTTGGCATGATAGAGGATATCCCCGTAAGGCTTGGGAATCTATATGCTCCGTTTGATTTCATAGTTATGGACATCAAAGAGAATACACGCTACCCGTCATTTTTAAAAGACCTTTCCTCTCCACTACTAGAGCTCTAATTGATGTTGAAGTTGGAATTTTGACCCTAAAAGTGGGAAACCAATCTTTTGATTTCTATGCATCCAAAAGTGCAAAGGAACACACTGAAGAAGAAGAGGCATATTTTGTTGACTGTGTTAATCAATTTACTCAAATGCAGTAGCAATTCCTTTCCTCAAAATCTGATATTCCCTCAAAAGAGGACCATGATGAAAAGGAGATCGAGAGTGAACCAGTCTATGTAGAGATAAAATAAATACCATGAACTATGGAAGAGACGCCTCTCATCCCTATTGTTACACATACCAATCCTTCTTCAGGTATCCATGAGCCTTCTCATCTAGAAACAACTATCCTCTTGAATGTACAGGCAACCCAGTAGACGAAAACTACTCATTTCATCTTTCCTCCTCAACAAGGTCTGGATTGTAGTTTCTACCAAGACCATCCCCCAAATCCATATCTGATAGACATCAGTGACCAAAATTTCTATGATGAAGTGATAGTTCATCAACAAATGAACTTTACCTCCATGCCTCATCAACACTACACCATTGATGACGCCACTAAGATCCCCTACAACTATTCTCCACCCCACATTGAGCAACAAAGAACAATTCAACATAACTCAAGTTGTTTCCCAAAATGTTCTGACAATGGTCGCTCCATATGGGGGAGAATACAAGAAGTAAGAATCAAATCGAGGATAAATGAATGGATGAAAAAGAAACTACCAAAAGAATATGTTAATCTAGCCCAAGCCCCAATTAGAGCCCCACCATGGTGATCATATCAGCATGTCGAGCCGCTGACATAAGACAAAGGTGCTTGTGGGGAGGTAACCCAATCCTTAACTTAGCTTTTACATTTTAGTTTTGAATTACAAAATTTTTCCCCTAGTAGATAATGCATTGCAAGATGCAATCTTAAGTTCTGATAGTTTTCATTTTTGAGATTTTAGATGGAGGACACACGCTGATTGGAACACAACCACACCTGATGGTCCAACCGACATGAACTTTCCCCTCCATCTTAGATTTAGAGTTTGCTCAAGACAAGCAAATTTCTAAGTTCAGGGTGGAGGGTGGGTGGTACGTAATTTACTATCCACCCACTCCTATCTGTTTCAAACTTAAGATTCTATCATTGCAATTTTGATCAAACTTATCAAAAAATTTAAGTTTTCAAAGTAGTTTGTATAGAAACTTGATGAAGTTTTGACGCTTTTGTTTCAATCAAAGCCATTACCTAGCCGACTGTCCCATTTTTCCATGCAATTTTGAATCATTATACCCTCATTATCCGAAGCGAAGCCTCAAGGGGGACAAATTCTGAAACTAGCCAATAGTTAGAAATCACCATGTGAAGCTTATGAATCCTAACATCATGATCGGTAAAAATGGTAAGTATCTGTCGAACTGAGAGGGATCAAACACATTGTGCTTCCTAACTGACTAGTGGAACAATAGCATGGAATCTCCACCGAATCTTCATCAAGTCATTATTTGAGTAGACTATGATAAGGAGAACAACTCGGTGCACTGAATTGTAAATCAAGTTGCATTCTAATCTAAACTCTCTTCGATGCTTCTTCTACCATCTTCTTACCCCTCCATCCATAAAAAAGAAACAAAAATAGCCAAAATAGTGCCAAACCCTAAGTTTGGGGTGGCACACCATCTCACTCTTTATTCACTTCTTCCATACCCCTCACTATGTAATAGGGGTGTATCACCAAGAAAAGATGCCATTGTGCACACAAAAATGCAATCTCGAGTCGAATAGAGGAGAGATTCACACACAAAAAATATGCAATCAAAGAAATTGCAACCATATAATAAAAATCTCGAGTCGAATAGAGGAGAGATTTATTTTTTCCTTCCACACCACCCTTCACTCCCTTTTCCACCTAAAGGCACAATAAATGCCTCCCTTATCTTGAAAAACACCAGTGTCAGATCAAGTGCACACTTGTTGTTCTATGGGTATATCTGGACTCTTACGAAGCTCTTAGAAATGCTTACTGTTGGAAAAAAGTAGGGAGGAAGTGATGTTGGAAAACAAACTCAGGAACAAAGATATTGTAAGATGTGTTCGGTGGTCTTAGGAAGTTGAGATGCTTAGTCATACATAGCAAGAAAAGAAACAATCGTGATGTGAAGATGAGGCAATCACATGAGTTGAAATTATTCATTTGGCGACTGTTTTAGATTGTGTGATACTCGAGGATGAGCAATGTTTAAGTTCGGGGTGTTTTTATTAATGCATATTCATCATGGTTTCAGTCGCCATCTTTGGCCCGATTTTGCCTAGTATATTTGCTTTTATCTCCTAAAATTCTATAATATACGACCTTACTCAATTCATTTGGTTATCGACACTTGTTAACTAAACCTATGGGTTTTCATGCATGGTGCATAGGGTGTCGCGATTAGTGGATGGGCCCTTCTTCATTCAAGTCAGAGACCGTGACCCCCTTCGCTTGGCCGCAGTCGACCCATCCTCTTCACCACACCGCGATCATCAACTTCCTGAGGGATCACGATCAACTCCACCACACCTCGACCCGTGGTCATACGCTCTCTAGACCGTGACTCTAGCAACCTTGCTCTTGATCATCACCACCTCCATCCACCAATCGCAGTGGCACTACTCCTGCCCAACCCACGATCGAGCATCGCCAGCAAACCACGGTCACACCTGCTCTATCTACGACCCCTCCTATGCTTCACCACTGCGGTCATGACATCACCTTCTCTAGACCGCAACCAATGGAAACCCTAGCCACGGGCATGACACCTCTCCTTCTCCTTCAATGACGACAATGATCAACATCATCACCTACACTGGAATCATACACTCCCTTTCGATCGCGATCTGCAGCAGCCAATAGAACCACGACCTCCTTCGATCGCGACTCGCGGTGGCACAACTCCTCCACCTGATCGCGACCTCCATCAACTCATCATCATCACGACCCCCTACTCAAGATCTACCTCTTCCCCTCACCTCCACCTGATCATGACCTCTGCATCCTCCTATAACTCCTTCGACCTCAACACTACGGTCAACGGTGCACCCACGATCCTCTGACTTCCACTCATACTGTGACCATCCACCAATCACGGTCTATGTCTCTTCCCAACCCCACTGTGACCAGATGCACAACAAGGCCGCACCCACGGTCAAGTGTAAGAGATCAGACCACAAATAGTTAATCCATTAGCCTGGACCCACGATCAGTGCAACCTGCACCTCGACCGAGGTTTGCAACATCACCCATCAGCGTCCCCCGACTGCTATAAATACTCATCCGCATCAGCCACTCAAGACATCAACTCCACCACCACCAGGCAGTGCCCAGGAAGCGCTCGACCCCTGGGGAGTCCGATCCATAGCCAAGAGCTGACCCCTACAGAACTCTTGCACAAGCTTCATCTCCGCCCATCTCTGCACCCTCCCAGATCTGTGGTGGAAACCTAGATCTGGTCTGTTCAGCCACCATCCACACCATCGACACATCCACAAGCTGCTCCTCCTATTGCGAGCAAGGAGGATGAGAAGATAAGGAAGGAGGAGAGAGAAGGCCTACCTCATCTGCCATGGTATCCTTCCCTCCTCGTCCAGATCTGCCCTGACATTGTGTAGAAGACTGCCTCTCCACTGAGCTGTGATTGTCTTCTTCACCATGCCCATGGAAAAATATTCCCTCTCTCTTGTTATTTTTGTTTCTCTCACCATGAGTGAGTAGTTTCCTTTCACTAGGTGGGGACTAGCCCCGCTGCCTGTGCTTACATGTCCTTTTATTAAAAATTCCATGGCTTGTATATAACTTTTCATTTTGTTGTTAATCGATTGATGTATGGTTGTGGATTGATCACCTGCTTGCATGATCTATTCCGTTCCTATGTTGCGAGAACTTCGATACGTAGGTTTTGAATTTCGATTAACGCAATTGACTCCTTGATGAGAACTTCTGATGGGATTCCCTGAAGTCGTAAGTGTATGATCCATGAGGGACGAGACATCTAGCCCCCGGTGATGCTTCTATGTGCCTAACACTCGTATGGGGGGCCCGCAACTTCAGTTGGATATTTGTATCTTCGGAGCCGTAAGTGTGTGATCTGTATGGTGATGAAACATCTGATGCCTAAGGTGATGGTTATGCAAACCTAATGTCCGTATGGAGGGTTTGCAACAACTCCATTTGGATGGTTATATCTAGCCTGGATGTGTGTGTTTGGATATGTTTGCATGTGTAGTGGTGGTGAAACCTGGGTCCATTCCAGCAAATCCCATCATTAATCTTTAATCAAATTTTAATCCTGCTCTTTACTTTCCTTGCAATTAGTTTAATTAAACTCAAACCAATCTCATTATAAATATTAGTCTTGATTCAACTAGATTCGACTAGTAAGATTGTTAAAAATGTTGTCCCTTGGGATTCAATCCTTAACTATACTGCGATAAGACCCGTCCACTTGCGGGTGGTATTATTGCATAAGGTTTTGGTAAAAACTCAGGGATTGCAGCCCTGGGTGAGTTTTTTAGTACAGTAAGAACCACGTCAAATACACCGTTACATTCCTTAGTGTGCCATAAATGAGACATGTTAGTGTCTCTTTGCCAGATGAATGTACAACTAGAAGTTTCCTTGATGGCATGATTATTAGCATAGTTATATGTCAAATTGACTTTGAGGTAATAGATTCGTGATGCTAAACAAAGCGATTCTGTGATATAGAATACACGATCAGAGTTGGGCATTGAAAAGCATGATGGCTTTCTTGAGGAAGATGATAGTATAATTTGTTTCTGTAATAGGACATTGGTTCCCAATGTTGATGGGTTGAGAAAGATGGTACCTAAAAAGGCTCACTCCTTGATGTATGGGATGCATCCTGATAGTACCAAGATGTACCACATCCTGAAGGACTTGTATTGGTGGCCAAGTCTTAAGCATGACACGACAGAGTTTGTTTCCAGATGTCCAGTTTGTCAGCAAGTTAAAGATGAGCACTAGAAACATGTTGGGACACTACAACCTTTGCTGATACCATAATGGAAATGGGGTCATATTACCATGGACTTTGTTGTTGGTCTTCTGATGCATGTGTTTTCAGTCATTATTTCAGGCACATTTTCCCTTTATTTCATGTGTAGATTAGTCATTTATTTGATTTATTATGCATGGAATGACTTAGATGGTTTATTTCTATTAAATGCATCAAATTATATGATTTTTACTATTTTATATAATATTTTATGCATCCCCATTTCTTATGATGATTTTTTTGTATTTTTAGGTACAAATAAGAGCCACAAAGTTGGTGCTACTGACCTGGAAATTGTTGATAGTACCGACTTCACACCAGAGACCTATCGAGAACTCACCCAGAGTCGGTGCCACTAACAACTGAAGTCGGTTCCACCAAGTCAGCATCATCAAGCCCAGCATGAATTGAGAAAACTCAGTGCTACCGAGTTTCTAACTTGGTGCTACTGAGTTGGTGTCAGAGAGGTAGCTTGAAAACCACAAAACTCAGTGCTATCAAGTTCAGTCGATAGTACAAACGTGATCGGGATCACATGACCAAACCTAAGTGATTCAGTACTATCGACTCACCTAGTCGGTACTACTGAGTCTGCCCAATCAGGCCATCCACAAATATATCTCTAATCTAACGGTTGATGTTAAGTTGGTACCTAAGTGCCTCCTATGACTTAGGGGGACGACGACCAAAGTAAAGGAGGCAACTATTTTCATTACACGATGACCAGAAAGAGAGAAAAGAAGAATTGAGGATTGAGAGATGTGACCGAGGAGATCCAGGCACCTTTGGAGGACGCTTCTACAGCCATAAGACAACATAACACTCACACAATATTGGGGATCTTCCAGACGGGTGGAAATTTAGGGGTTACCTTTACTTTCTTCATGCTTCCCACAATTTTCTTCTTTCCTCCCATGTATTCATCAATGAAAACCAAGCAAGGCTAAAAGCTTTTATTCCTTAGGATCCGGGAGTAGCCTAGATATACACTGTGATTGATTTCCATGCAGTCATATCATTTTTATCTCTTTTACAATATATAAATTTATGAAAGCTTTATGTTCTACTTGTGCTTGATCACCATGAGAGGATTGATAGACACTTAGTCATCTCGAGGGAGAGGTTAAGGGTCAGAGAGAATAGATTTACCTTTCTACTGTGCCCTTTGGGAAAAGTGGAGTGTAAATGGGAGGAAAAACCCAGATAATGACCATAAAGCATCTAACTAAACAACTAATAACTGCGGAATTGGGATTAGCATTAGATTAGGTAGTGAATTACAATGCGGGAGCAGGTAATTCTAGCTACAAGCTCCTTATCCATGGATTGAGATAATAGGTGTTAGTGTATGTGAGATTGATTATTAGTGTTGTCCGTGGTGAAACCACTATACTAAGGAATTCACATCATTTCTGATTAATTCTACCTTTAATTCATCTTATTTCTATATTTTGTTCTTATGTTCAACCCAATTCAAACAATTACAACTAGTTTAGCTAATTGATCACAGTTAGTAGTAGCCTACTGGAGAAACGCTTCCCCGTGTTTGACTCGGTCCTTACACGGCCTTATTACTTTGACACGTTTGCTTGCGTACTATGCATAGTAGACTCGTGTCAAGTTTTTGACGCCATTGCCAGGGAAGCGACAACATCCAACACTACAAGTGCTGTGGTCGGCCACTCTAGGACAATTTTTCTTTTCATTTTAAAATAATTGTTTTACTTAAAAATTCTTTGAACTGAATAATAAGATTTTTCTTGATACATTATATATTTCTTGCACTAATACCTACTTTCTACTATTTCAGGAAAACTAGTGCATGGTGCGTACTAGAGCCACATAATATGGAGAAACATCCTCACTAGGCTTTGGGCAAGTAGAGCTCTTACAAGGAGAAAGGGAATCCAGTAGATCTGTAGACAGGTTTAACCGAACCCCTCCACCAACACCTCCACCTGAGAGACTTGCTAAGCCAGAAGAACCTAAGACAGTAGAAATGGATGGAGAGGAAGAAATGACAATATGGGAAAGGATAAAGATTTTGTTAGCTATGGCCCAGAAAGGGCCCATCAAAAGGCAAGACATCAATGTGGGCAGCTACAAAATAGATTCTGGACTTGTGGCCTTAGTAAAATCTCAAGCATTCCATGGCCACCCCTCTAAAGATCCAATGAAACATATCAACAATTTTGTATAGAACTGTGACATGGTCAAGATAGACAATGTTCCAGCGATGACAATATACCTTAAGTTGTTCTCATCATCACTGGCAGATAGTAAAAAATCATAGTTCAACAATTTAAATGATGAAATCATTGAAACACGAGACTAGATGATCGATGTTTTCTTTGAGCACTATTTCCCTCCATAAAAGACAAATGATCTAGTGAAGAATTCACAACTTCAGACAACAAGCAGATGAGTCAAACTCAGATGCATGGGAAAGGTTTCAGAATATGTTGAGAAAGGTTCCTCATCATGGCATCGATTTACTGGGGCAAGCCAAGATTTTCTATTATGGCCTACACAAAGGGGAGAGAACAACTCTTGACAGTACAAGAAGAGGCTTCTTCCTTAACAACAAGCCCACTCGCTACCATGAAATCCTCAAGAACATGTCTAAAAACCAATCATGGGGAGAAGAAAGAGAGACATTGGCAACCATCAAGAGTGTCAAGTAATCCAAGGTGATATCTACATTGAACGAGAAGTTAGATCTCATTGCTAAGAAGCTATGTTCTACAGATAGAGTTCCTACTGAGGAAGAGGAAGAAGAGTTCAAGTATGTGCATCAGGGGAAATACAATAACAATGATTATTCCTGGAGGAAAGACCCCAAATTTTCATGGAAGGATCCTAACAAGTTCCAACAAGATCCATCACATGTATATTAGCAACATCCTAAGACACAACAGTATGGCCAAGCGCAATATCAACCAGAATAGTAGAAAATTGACAAGATTGAGGAAATGTTGGGTAAGCTGTTGAGTCAGAATGAGATGTAGATTGCACAAACTCAAAGGGATCTTCAAAATCAAGGGGCACATATTCGCAACATAGAGACACATATCTCTTAGATAGCGGCAGATGTTAGTGCATTAAAGCAACTAACCCAACAAGGATTTCTGACGAACACCAATGTACCTTCTGGGAACTAACATGTGAAGGATGTACTACTACATAGTGGCAAGAAACTACTGAATGGGTGTAGAAGAACCAGACATGGCATCAAAAGAGAAGAGGATAGAGGAGTAAGTTGATGAGGTTGGGGGTAATAAAACTTAGGCTTATATTCCACCTCACCAGAGGGAACCCATAGTTCTGATGCCCTTTCCAAATAGTTTGAAAGCAACCAAGATGGACCCACAGTTTAAGAAATTTCTAAATTTTTTTGGAAGTTATCTGTGAAAATCCCCTTAATAGATGCCATTGAGCAGATACCATCACATTGGAAGTTTTTGATGGACATAATTACAAAGAAGAGAAAGATACCAGAATTCGATGTTGTAGTTCTGAAAGAGTAGGTTAGTGCCTTCATCTTGGGGACACTACCTCCTATAAGAAAGGATCCATGATGCTTTAACATCACATGCTTCATAGGAAAGACAAAATTTGGAGAGGCTCTATGTGATTCAAGAGCAAATATAAATATAATGCCTCTATCTACCTTCAAGAAGCTCAGAATCAAAGAATCTAGGAAGAGAAGCATGACAATCTAGTTAGCAGATAATTCTGTAGTTAAGCCATACGGTATATGTGAGGATGTTCTAGTGAAAGTGGATAGGTTCATTTTTCCTATAGATTTTGTTGTGATGGAAATGTAGGATGACCATGGCAATGAGCTTCTACTTGGAAGACCATTTCAAGCTACTACATATATGATACTTGGAATGGGAAGAGGATGCCTAACTATGTGAATCCAAGATGACAGGTTTGAGATCAAGATGCCATGGCACTCTAAAACCACGGGAGATAAGGAGCAATGCAACATGCTTCAACACATGGATGTCAAGTTTTCTCTAGTTTCTAGGGAATCCATTCTTGGATATGGCCCATGTTATGACTAAAGTAGAAAGAGGTAATCTAGTAGTGGACATACTGGAAAATACAAAGGTGATCTCGCTGACTCAAGCAATGCGATATCTGGACAATGAGGGAGATGATTACGACCCTGATGCCAAAGAAGAAGCCATAACTGATTTTATGATATAGTCATCACCCATGCTACCCTTAGAAGAATGCTTGATGAACAAAATGGAGGAAAAAATACACAACCACCATATTGAGGAGTGTGTTTTGATGTTGAAGGAAGTACCTTGCTACTATGCAAGGCACTTTGAGGACCTCAGACCACCGTCACCACCATTGGTCCCATCTCTATTGAGCCCACCGGACTTGGAGCTGAAGCCATTACCGCCACACCTGAAGTATGTCTTTTTAGCTACAGAGGAAAAGATCCCAGTGATCATATCATCTTCTTTGATTGGCGAGGAAGAAGAAAAGTTACTCACTGTGCTAATAAACCACCAAGCTGCATTTGGGTGGTCCATAGCTGATATTAAAGGGATCTCTCCAAATTTGTGTTAACACAAGATTCGGCTTGAACAAGGAGCCAAGGAAATCATCCAACTGCAAAGACATCTCAACCCGATTATGACTGAGGTGGTAAAGAAGGAAGTTGTCAAGCTACTTTTTCTAGGTATAATCTACACAATTTCTGACTCAATGTGGGTTAGTCCTACTCAGGTTGTTCCTAAGAAAGGGGGGATAACAATCACTACTAATGTGGCTAATGAATTGATTTCCACTAGGCTAGTGATAGGATGGCGAGTGTGCATAGATTATCACTGATTAAATGCAGCCACTCTTAAAGATCATTTCCCTTTACCCTTTATTGATCGGATCATGGAATGATTGGTTGTCCGTTCACATTTTTGTTTTCTTGACGGGTATTCCAGTTATAATCAAATTTCCATTGAGCCTAAGGATCAGGAGAAATCTACTTTCACCTACCCTTATGGAACGTTTGCATACCAACAGATGCCTTTTGGTCTTTGTAACACCCCTGCTATGTTTCAACGTTGTATGCTCGCCATTTTTTCTGACATGATAGAGCGGTGCTTAGAAGTTTTTATGGATGATTTTTCAGTATATGGGGAATCTTTCAATTATTGTCTATATAACCTTGATAGGGTGCTACAGAGATGTGAGGACACTCACCTAGTTCTAAACTGGGAGAAGTGTCACATGATGGTAAGGGAAGGGATCGCCCTTGGACACAAGGTGTCCGATAAGGGCATGGAAGTGGATCCAGTGAAGATTGAAATCATCTCCACACTACCTCCACCAACATCGGTGAAAGGAGTGAGGAACTTTTTAGGACACGTTGGATTCTACTGCCATTTTATTAAGGATTTATCAAAAATCACCAAACCTTTGTCTGAGCTTTTAGAAAAAAACATCGAGTTTTCCTTTTATGAGAGATGTGTAAAAGCTTTTGAAATTCTTAAAGAAAAATTGATTTCCGCACCTATTGTGTAGGCTCCTGACTGGAACCTGCCCTTTGTGCTGATGTGTGACACATCAGACTATGTAGTAGGAGCTATGTTGGGTCAACGCAAGGACAAGACTCCAATTGTCATATATTATGCATCGAAGACTTTAAATGATGCACAATTGAATTACACCACTACTGAAAAAGGATTGTTGGCGGTAGTGTTTACTTTTGAAAAATTCTTCCAATACCTAGTTGGGTCTAAAGTGATAGTTTGGACCACCATGATGCAATTAAATACTTGTTATAAAAGAAAGATGCCAAACCTAGATTGATTAGGTGGATTCTTTTGCTTCAAGAATTTGACATTGAGATTAGAGACAAGGTAGGGGTGAGAATGTGGTAGCTGATCATTTGTCTAGGTTGGAAAGGGCAGATGAAAAAGATATAGCCATCCCCATTATTGAGGAATTCTCGGATGATAAATTGTTTGTGATTAAAACTGATGATCCTTGGTTTGCAGATATTGTTAATTACCTAGCTTGCAAGGAATTTCTTGTAGATTGGGATTATCAAGAGAAAAAATGATATTTTCACTCATTGAAGTTCTACATTTGGGATGATCCAATTCTTCTTAAGAAATGCATGGTTGGGCTATTAAGAAGATATGTACCCAAATTTGAGGTAGAGAGCATCTTGTCACATTGCCATTATCTACCCACAAGTGGACACCATGCAAGCTCTAGAACTCATGCTAAAGTCTTAGAGAGTGGATTTTATTGGTCTACCTTGGTTAAGGATGCTTACAACTTTGTTTGTCATTGTGACACATGTCAACATGTAGGTAATATCTCTAAGAAACATGATATGCCCTTGAATTGTTTTAGGAAGTTGAAGTTTTTGATCTTTGGGGTATAGATTTCATGGGCCCGTTTGTGTTGTCTCATTCCAATCTATATATTTTACTTGCAGTTGATTATGTGTCTAAGTGGGTGGAAGCAATTCCAACCCACACCAATGATGTACAAGTAGTCTGCAGGTTTGTGAAGGAATATATTTTCTACAGGTTTGGTGTCCCCCACCTAATTATTACACTACTACAAAAATGGTTTTTACAACAGTTCATTTTTCCATTTTACAATGGGTGTCAACTGTTGTATTAGATCGCGTGGTCTTATGGGGGGTTCTTTATACAACAGGTGTTGCACATGTTGTAATATATGTATTTTATACAACAATTAATACATGTTGTAGATCATTGAACACACCTATTGTAATAGGGGTGTTGTATATAACATGTTGAGACAAAAGGAAAATACATCTAGACACAAGGTTTCGAACTTGAGACCACTTGAAAGTAAGGCACATGTCAAACCGCTGAACCAGTTTCATTTTATGCAACACATATATTCTTTGTTGTACATATACAACAAATGACGTGCAAACCTGCTGTGTGATTGTGGTCTATTACAACATGTAACTATTACAATAGGTGAATGCATGTTGTGTAATTATAGTATACTACAATGGGTTATAGTATGTTGTGTAATGATGGTCTATTACAACGGGTTAACATATGTGACTATTACAACGGGTAGAGCATGTTGTGTAATTATGATCTTTTACAACGGGTTAAGAGTATGTTGTGTAATGATGGTCTATTACAACAGGTTAACATACATGACTATTATAACGGGTTAGAGCATGTTGTGTAATTATGATCTTTTACAACAGTTTAGAGTATTTTGTGTAATGCTGATCTATTACAACAAGTTAGCATACGTGACTATTACAACGGGTTCGAGCATTTTGTGTAATTATGGTCTTTTACAACATGTTTGAGTATGTTGTGATATTACGGTCTATTACAACAATTTAGCACCTGTTGTAGTATCACATATACTACAACGAGTTTGGCCCGTTGTATATAACTTGTGTTGTATAAAATATATAATTCACAACACACAAATAGACTTGTTGTAAAAGATATGCTAACTACAACACAACCAACAGAACTGTTGTGTTTTTCCCATTATAAAAAGCATTTTCTGTAGTAGTGTTAGTGATGGTGGTTCCCATTTCACTAATAGGCAGTTTGGAGCCCTTTTGAGCAAATATGGGGTGAAGCACCGAGTGGGCACTCCTTATCACCCACAGACTCAAGGATAGGTTGAGGTGTCTAATAGAGAGGTGAAGAAAATCTTGGAAAGAACGGTCTCAACCAATAGGACAAACTAGAGCCAGGTGTTAGGTGATGCTCTTTGGGCTTATAGATGAGCCTACAAAACCCCAATAGGAACAACACATTTTAGGCTAGTCTATGGCCGTGCTTGACATCTACTGGTAGAGCTTGAGCACAAGACTAAATGGGCTATGAAGAAGCTGAATTTCAACATAGATTAAGCAGGTCGAAAGAGGCTTTTGGAGTTGAATGAATTAGATGAGCTTAGGATATATGCTTATGAAAGCTCTAGGATATATAAGGAAAGGACTAAGAAAATTCATGATAGGCACATTCTAAATAGGGTGTTTCTTACAGGACAGAAAGTCCTCCTTTTCAATTCTAGGCTTAGGTTACATTTGGGTAAGCTAAGGTTGAAGTGGAGTGGACCATTTGTGATTGAAAAAGTCTTCTCCCATGGTGCTATGAATATTGTTGACGGGAATAGGTTGTTCCTTATAAACGACTGATGATTAAAGCACTATTTTGGAGGTTAGGTAGAGCCCCAGATAGAGGAGCTGCAACTTTGCACAATTCCATAGATTCTTGCTTTATCAACCGTCTAGTCTAGGACGTTAAATAATGATGCTTGTTGGGAGGCAACCCAATCTTTATTTTCTTTGTTTTTATGATCAATTTTCATTTTTAGTTGGTACTTCTATTAAATTTTTGTAAAAATGGTACCTTGACTCATTTTTGGAGTGTGCAGGGCTTTAAAGTCATTACGACCGAGTTTTGTAGTCGGTGGCACCGAAATGAGGTCAACGTTCTGTCCACAACATAGGTCAGTACAACCGAGTCTCTGAAGATCTTTCGAGGATTCACTAATAAGGACTCGATACCACCGACCATTTCTGTCAGTGCTACCGACTTTCGGGCATGCCCAGGTTCGGTATACCGAGTCTACCGATTTGAAAGAATCGACAAATCCCAGAACTTGGTACTACCGACCTGCTACATCAACAAGCCAGGTGGTCATGATCCAATAGCCAATATGCACTTCATCGAGCGGTCGGTAGCACCGATCTACGACATAAGTCGATACCACCGACGTGTCATCGATACCATTGACTCAAGGTGATCCGCCCCAGCTACGTCAGGAAATTATCAACCGTCGATACAACTGACCACGGATTGTGCTAGTCATCTCAGTACCACCAACTCAGGAAAGTTGATAGTACTGACTCTGTCACGGTCAACTGTAAAAGGAGGGATCGTGGTGTCATTTTCTTCACACCCTCAACATCCACTCCTCCTACATTTTAGAGCAAGGCTACACCAGGCATCGACGATCTTCCTCGAGCTTCCATTCTCTTAAACTCCTTCTTCCATCAACAAGATGGCTCCTTGGAGAGGAGTTGTTCCCCCATAGGATGAGTTGGTCCCCAGGCCAACCCACATTCAACACCCATCCTCGAAGATAAGGAAGATCTATGAGGAGTTACAAATAGGCTAGTCATCCCGATGAGATATGGTGATCGCACATTGATTGAGATGGTGGTTTTTTACTAACAATATGCATTGGGTATGTCAGCAGCAAGCAATGGAGGGAGATAATCCATTCTTCAGTGACTGGCAGACCTACCCAGATCTTGTCTTGGAGTTCTTGGCATCTCTTGACATTCTCATCACCCCCGAGAAGAAGATAGGAGGCGAATGATGGGAAGGCAAGGTCAACTTCTGCCTCTTCAACAACAACTACTCCCTAATGTTGAGAGCCTTCAATCATATCTTCAACTGGGCTCATGTCGCAAAATGCTCGGCCCCACCAGATTTCAACTTTGACTTGGTCTGGGAGCAGCTGACTGAGGTGCCGATGGGATTTTGTATCAACTGGCACATCAGTTTTGTGACTAATATTGAGCATCCTTTTTCTCGTATGCTTCACCGTCTCTGTGTCAACACCATCTTCACTTAGTTCGGGAAAGCTCAAGGGAAAGTCCATAAGGTAGACCTCTACTTTCTCTATCGAATATTGTAGGGGGAGACGATTAATTTTGGAGCTTTTCTGTTGCTCCATATGATTTCTGTGAGGTGCAATGTAACAAGGAAGGCACCGATCTTATTTGGGGGTCTCATCACCCCTATTGCTCTCCACCTGTTCCTTAATCTATCCATCCTCGAGCCATTGGAGGATAAAAAAAAGCTAGACCTCCTTCACTTACGCAAATCACATCTTCTTCGATACCACCATGATATATGTGCATTACATCCACCGTGACATATTTTGGCAACGGAGGCTACCCGACCCTATTTTCAACATGTGCGAGTTGGAACATCTCATGTGACCACTGAATGAGGGGGAAGTTGAAGATCCACCCAAGGCAACAACTCAAGGTGACTACGAGGAGCACAATGGTGACAACGACGATGATGTTGAGGAGGTAGAGCCCACTATCTCTATAACCAAGAGAGAGGTCCCACACAACAGGGCCCGCCCATATGCTGCTTCTACTTCCTCGTCCCCACCACCTTCCCAGGAGGAACAAGACATGTACAACATGGCAGGTGTGTATACAATGCTGCAGTAGATCCAGACAGGACAGCAACAACATCAGACGACACTGGTAGGCATGCAGGATATTCAAGGAAGGCTGTACCAGAACCCGCATGCGATCTACAAAAATGAACACCTTCTCTTGGACAACCAAGAGAATGTTAACATGCACCTATAGTGGATGGAGCAGTACCAACAACCTTTCTTCAACAACTACTAGAATCATAGATACTTCGGGGAGTACCCACGATCGCCACCTGTGCTACTTACAGACCTCTCATTCTTGGGGATGTTCCCTCCACACGTCCCCAACATGCTACCTCCACCATTCTGACCCATGGTACCACTGTTCCACCTCTTGGGTGAGAGTATTGACTATGCAAACATAGTCATATTCAAGCTTGGGGGCACTAGAACATTATTCTATCTTTGTTTTTTAATTTTATCTTTAGTTTTAGTTTTAGTTTTGTTTTTAGTTGTGCAAGTGTAGGATCCACATCTATCTAGTGTAATTATTGAGTAGTAAATGCATGGTTTTATTTTCAAATAGATTGTACTCTCTGGGTTTTTGCATGAAAATAGTCATATCCTTAAAAGCTTAAATTGCAAAGTCATTCTATAACGCCACTTGAGGAAGTGTTTGGACTAGACAACATTAAGACTTAAGACATACATGAAAGTCTGAATCAATTTGGGAATGTGATTGATGAAGACGTTGAGCCTAAAGTGACCAAATCATAATGAGATCTTAAATGAAAATACAAGAAATAAACCTTTAGATCACCCTGAACACAGGACAATTAAGAGGGACACATCATAACATAACGAAAGAATTTGTCTCTTAGTTGTGTGATTCCATTTCATTTCCATTCATTTTTGACTCACCACCTCAAAAATTCATGAGTACTCCAAGCTATTTTTCTTGATTGCACTGCATGGAATGATAGGAACATATTAGTAGTTTGCTTGCATATGAAAAAAAATATTGCATTGATTTCAAAAAAAAATATTGCATTTGTATGCATCAACTTTGGTGCATACCATCTTAGCTTGCATAACACAGTTCATTTAGTTGCATACATTTCAACATTGCATGCATATTTTGTTGAACATGTGGATTTTAATGTCAAGTTATAGAGCTAAAAGTGCAGGGATGCACCTCTAAGAAAATAAGAAAAGAAAAAATGGAGAAGAAGTATAAAGGAAAGAAGCATGAAACTTAGCCTTTAGAAAAAAATATATAAATGTTTGTTTAAAAGAAACAAAGAGGAGTGTGTATCCCGCACGTTCATGTAGTGATGATTTAATCCACATATGCATTCTTATGAGTTGTCAAACAGAATCAAATCATTCATACTTGCATCATCTCACTAAAAAAAAGTTTTTTTAGTCATTATGACTCATTCATGACATTCTTTTCAACCATTTAGGTTCATTTTGCTCTATGCATAAATATGTTGGATGTACTTATGAATTTTCATTTGCCACCCATCTTGAACCATTAATTTCTCTTATTGGTATGCCACTCTAATGATTTATCTCCTCATTCATCCTTATATGGAGATCTGCTTCCAAATAGTTGGTAGTTAGGAAAGAGCAATTTAGTGTAGGGAATCACATAATGCACCAAGCAAATGTCTGAGTAATTATGATGTTAACTTCTTTCTTGATAGTTTCACTGACTAAAGGTGGACGTCTTTTATGGAAGTTTTTGGTCACTTTAGAGCAGTTATCAGTTCAGCGGTCAGTGAAGGCCGGTTTAGGGCTGGATAGGTGGATTTGATTAAGAAAGGAATGTATGTGTTGTGTCCTACTGCTGACTCTTGTCAAATAGATCTGAGAGAGTGTTGCTCGGGGATGAGAAACATTTAAGCTTAGGGGAGTTTTATGCATGTGTTTTTAGTCATTATTCCAGGCACATTTTTCCTTTATTTAATGTGTAGATTAGTCATTTATTTGATTTATTATGCATAAAATGACTTAGACAGTCTGTTTCTATTAAATGCATCAAATTATATGATTTTTACTATTTTATATAATATTTTATGCATCCCCATTACTTATGAAAATTTTGTGTGTTTTCAAGTACAAATAAGAGCCACAAAGTTGGTGCTACTGACTTGGCAACAGTTGGTAGTACCGACTTCACATCAGAGACCTATCAGGAACTCACCCAAAGTTGGTGCCACTGAACACTAAAGTCAGTGCCATCAAGTCAGCATCAGCAAGCCCAACATAAATCGAGAAAACTCAATGCTACTGAGTTTCTAACTTGTTCTACCGAGTTGGTGTCTGAGAGGCAGCTCAAAAACCACAAAACTCGATGCTATCAAGTTCAGTCGATAGTATCAACAGGATCAGGATTGCACAACCAAACCTAAGTAACTTGGTACTACCAACTCACCTAGTCGGTACTACTGAGTCGACTCGATCAAGTCAGCAGCAGATCTATCTATAATCCAACAATTGATGTTAAGTCAGACCCTAAGTGCCTCCTATGACTTAGGGGGACAACGACCAAAGTAAAGGAGACAACCATTTTCATTGCACAATATTAGAAAGAGAGAAAAGAAGAACCGAGGACCAAGAGCTATGACTGAGGAGATCCAAGCACCTCTGGAGGTCTATTATGTAGCCAGAAGACTGCATAATGCTTACACAATAGAGGGGATCCTCCAGACGGGCAAAGATTCATGGGTTACCTTTAGTTTCCTCATGATTTCCACATTTTCTTCTTTCCTCCCATGTATTCATCAATGAAAAACATGCAAGGCTAAAAGCTTTTATTCCTTAGGATCTGGGAGTAGCCTGAATATACACTGTGATTGATTTCCATGCATTGGTATCGTTTTTATCTCTTTTACTGGATATAAACCTATGAAAGCTTCATTTTCTACTTGTTCTTGATCACCATGAGGGGATTGATAGGTGCTTTGTCATCTCAGGAGAGAGGTTAAGGGTCAGAGAGCATAGATTTACCCATCTACTATGCCCTTTGGGAAAAGTGGAATGTAAATGGGAGGATAAACCTAGAGAATGACCATAAAGCATCTAAATACTCAACCAATAACTACGAAAGTGGGATTGGCATTAGATTAGGTAGTGAATTACACTACAGATGTAGGTAATTCTGGCTATAGGCTCCTTATCCAAGGATTGAGATAATAGGTTTTAGTGTATGTGAGATCTATTTTTAGTGTTGTCTGTGGTGAAACCACTATCCTAAGGAGTTTACATCATTTTTGATTAATTCTACCTTTAATTTGTCTTATTTCTGTGTTTTGTTCTTGTGTTCAACCCAATTCAACCAATTACAACCAGTTTAGCTGATTGATCCTAGTTAGTAGTAGTCTACTGGAGAAATGATTCCCAGTGTTTGACTCGAGCCTCACAAGGCCTTATTACTTCAATACATTCACTTGCGTACTACGCACAGTAAACTCATATCATCTTCCTAGGACAACCAAAGGTAATGATTCCATATGGGTGATAGTAGACAGATTGATTAAGTCAACTTATTTCTTTCCATTTAAAATGTGTTTATAGTAGAGAACTTGGCACAAGTGTATGTTGATGAGATAGTCCATTTGCATGGTATTCTAGTGACTATAGTTTCTGATAGAGATCCACAATTTACAAGTCAGTTTTGGGAACATCTGTATTTAACGATGGGAACATAGATGAGGTTCATCATAGCTTTTCACCCAAAGACAAATGGCCAATCTAAAAGGACTATTTGGACTCTTTTCATCCAAAGACAAATGGCCAATCTAAAAGGACCATTCAGACTTTAGAAGATCTACTGAGAGCTTGTGTGTTACAATTTCTTGGAAGTTGGGATATACACTTGAGTCTGATAGAGTTTTCTTATAAGAACAATTACCAGAGAAGCATAGATATGGCTCCTTATGATGCTCTGTAGGGGAGATGTTTTCGATCTTCTCATTATTGGTATGAGACATGTGAGTATCAACTTTTGGGTCCTGAGTTAGTACAACAAACTACAAAGAAGATTATAGTGATACAATAATAGTTGAAAGCAACTCATGATAGGCATAAATCTTATGCAGATAACCATTACAGACTACTTGAGTTCTAAGTGGGGGATAGAGTGTATCTCAAGGTTTCTCCTTGGAAAGGTGTGCTAAGGTTTGCGAAGAAGGGTAAGTTGACTCCTAGATTTATGGGACCATACCCTATCTTGGCCTGTGTTGGAAAGGTAGCATACAAGTTGGAGCTACTACAGAACTACACAGGTTGCATAGTGCTTTCCATATATCTATGCTAAGGAAGTGTCATCCAAACACAAAGTAGATAATCCAACTAGTGGAGGTTGAGTTAGATGAGGATGTTTCCTATGTTGAAGGACCTGTGTTAATCCTAGATAGAAGGGTAAAAATGTTGAATAAGAAATATATAGTGTTAGTGAAGGTTTTATGGCATCATCATGGCATAGAGGAATCCACGTGGGAGCTAGAGAATGAGATTCATAGGAAGTAACCATATCTCTTTGCGTAGGATTTCAGGGGTGAAATCCTTGTTAGGGGTGTATAACTGTAAGGCCCATGACCTTGCTTAAAGTGTTGAACATTCTTAATCACCATAATTTAGTGCTTAAAATATTAATATAACCTTTTTATATGTTTTGGTATCATGTGGCAAGCTTAAGTTTCAAATTTGGCCCAATTTGGACACTATCTGTGCAAGTTATGCAATTTTATGTACATATTGGACTTTTCTAAAAATTTACCCAAATATGAGGTTTTATTTACAATTTTTCACATGAATTATTCTCTTTATATGTTACATTATCATTCTTGATCTTTTTGAGCCATGGGGAACTTGCTTGATCCTTGGTTTGGTGGTGATTCACTTCTATGGCGAATTAGGATTTTACCCTTCATGGATGTTGGAGTTGCTAAGTGTGCAACCAAGGAGACCAAAGGTTTTTCCTAGTGGGGGTGACAGTCTATGGTTCGTATGGATGTAGGGAGGCCAATGGTTCACCCTATAAGCGGTGTCATGGATGGTTGAGGTGGGTGAAGGCTCTCAATTGATGGTGGGACATAATTTACCTTTTTTACCTTTTGTGGTAGTATGTGACGGTCGATGGTCCTTTTAGGGGTTAAGACCAATGTCTACCCTATTTTGGATGTACTATGTTCCTTATAGATATCAAGGATCTATGGTTAGGTAGAAGGACAACTGATGAACCTGCTATTGCATGACCATGGAAGCTCTTAGCCATGGACACATAGAGAGCTACTAGGATACCTCAAACTTCTTCTCTCCCTTATCCTTGAGATTTATATACCTATCCTTAAGAACCCAAACGAAAATTTTGGTCCCCTATCTCTTATTCTCTCTCCATATCTTGTCTTTCCCCTACTTGGTGGTGGAGGAGGTGCCCAAGGTAGAAGAAGACAACTGATCTTCTTACTGGAGCTCCTAGGGTTCAGATCTACCCTTATCTAGGGTTTGTTAAGCTCTCTTTTGGTTATCTTAACCCAAATGAGTAAGTATCTCCTTCTTCATTTTTTTCTTTTACTATTTATTCTTCCTCCTACCTTCTTCTAGGATAGAACTTTTCTGTTCCATGGTAAAAGTTGCTTTAAAGCACAAAGATCCTATCTTTCTTGATCCTTCTACCCAGGGTTTGCTTCCCTTGTGAAGAACGGTGTTACTTGGCCGAGTTCAGACCTAAATCAAGGGTTTTCCTACCTTCTTTGCTCTAGTTTCTTGCTTCTAGAAGCCTGTTCTTCTTCCTAGAGGTGAGTTTTATAACCCTCTTCACTTTTATTGCTTACTACGATCTTGCTTGCTCATTTACTTTCTCTAAAATGAAGATCCAAACCCTTAGAAGCTATGCTTGCCTAGGGTTTCAATTTTTATACTATTTCTTGCCTAGTTTCCAGATCTAGATGAACCTAAAATCATGTGCTTATTCTTCCTAAGGTAGAATATGACTTAGTTCATGTTGGCATGACAACCGATGGTGCTAAGCACCTATCAAATGATGGTCTATACCTAGGTTATTAAGCTATTTTCCACTTAATGCATGGACCAATGGTCATACCTTGGTGACAACTGATGGTGTCAACCAATGGTGAGACTAGGTCTCAAATGTATCTTAAATTAAGCCCTAAATCGATGGCTTCTTGGTTCAATTGATTCCATGGTTAAACCTATACTCAAATTGATGGCTTCAATAATGAACTCGATCCAATGGTTGAGATTGGGTGCTTCAACATCCAACGAATTAGAATGAATCCCATAGTATTTTATGTGGGTTCTAGTGATGAGAAATTGATGATTCAATACCGTTAATTTTTAGTCTTACCTTTGCCCTCATATGAGTATACTTGATTAATCAACATAATATGTGGGTGTGTAACTCTAATGTGAAACAGTTTGTTATACCTAACCTAATGTAACTAAATGATAACGTCCCAAGATTTGAGGCCTTTGATAACATGATCTTAAAAAGAATGATTGGAATATCCATATCACTAAGGTGCACCTCCTTTTCCAGTAGACCATCACTAAAGAACTCCATAGTAAGCGTGCTCAACTTGGAGTAGTACTAGGATGGGTGACTAGTCGGGAAGTTGACCCCAGCTTGCACGTGAGTGAGGACAAAGCACGCAGTTAAAGCTAGTGGTGTTCTATGGGGCCATTCATCATTCCTAAAACTCTACTAGAGCCTTGGGAAGTGGGCCCATGTGTTACAATGGTATCAAATCCAGTTCCCCTCCAGTAGGTGGGGACCACATGGGCATGTAGCATGTTAGTCTTTGAGCTGTGCAGTCCACGCATGTTGGAAAGGACTATACAAGTTGATGGAGCCGCCCATGCACTGGTAGTATCCAAACAAGTTGGAAAAGGCTATACAAGTTGATGGAGCCACCCTTGCACTGGTAACCGTGGATGGGAGCTAGGTGTAGATGGGTCATTTGGGTCAACACTAAAATGAGGAAAATATTATGAAGCCATATATAGTTGAGCCTTGAGGAGGACTTCAAGAGTATAAGTGGGGGAGATTATAGCCTCCCAAGATTTAAGGCCTTGTATAACATGATCTTAAAAGGAATGATTAGACTACCCATATCACCAAGGTGCACCTCCTTTTTTGGGAGCCCATTACTAAAGAACTCCATAGTTAAGCGTGCTCAGCTTTGAGTAGTACTAGGATGGGTGACCAGTCAGGAAGTTGACTCCAGCTTGCTTGTGAGTGAGGAAAAAGCACATAATTAAGGCTAGTGGTGGTATGTGGGGCCAGTCGTCATACCTAAAAATCTACTAGAGCCTTGGGCAATGTGCCCAGACGTTACAAAATTCCATAGTGTTATATGTGGGTTCTAGTGATGAGAAATTGATGATTTAGTATCCTTAATTTGTTGTCTTACCTTGCTCTCATATGAGTATACTTGATTAATCACCATAATAAGTGGGTTTTTAACTCTAATGTGAAAGAGTTTGTTATACCTAACCTAATGTAACTAAATTATGGTGATTAGTTATAATCAACCTTCTTAATGATTAAAGATGGCAATGTAATACTTTCTTCTGGTGTTGAAACCTTAATATGATGATGATGATTGAACATCACTATAAGTGGGTGTGTAACTCTAATGTGAAAGAGTTTTTTATACCTAACCTAATGTAACTAAATGATGTGATTATTTATAATCAACATTAACATAAAAGTTCTTGCTATGCTAATCTTATAGGTCACATGTTTGATTGATAACCAATTGAGCCTTGTTCTAAGGCATTGATAGATAAATGATGATCTTGCAGGGAGTGATATGATGGTCTTTATGACCTTTAGGCATGGTGGATCCCTGATGGAGGTATAATCCTCTTCATGATATATTAAGGGTTGGAACCTTGGAACTTTTTGAAAAGAAATTGACATCTTGTATGGGTATAGTGACAAATGTGGTCCATTGATTGTAATGAATGATAGTAGGTGGTAATGGTCCATTGATTGTAATGAATGATAGTAGGTGGTAATGTGATTGAGATTTATACCTCAAATGTTTTGTATCTTTTGAAGTTGGAATTCTTACACTTTATAGAAAGAAATGAGGGTTTGTTTTTCCATTTGGTTGACGAAGCCTTAATTCACCCAATTGGCGGTAACTAATCAAGTGTAACCCTAATCATGTAGTGCCCTATGCCATAGGACATCTTCAGTGTCAGAATTTGTTGGATGGTGAAACACATATTCCTAAGGGAAACTCAGAGCGCATACTATTGAGTATGCGGGGGCTTGTCATCCTGACTCCAAGTGTTTGGGAGGATGACTACTGTCATACCTAGCCCTTAGTTTGAGAACAACTACGGTCGTATCTCAGTGTTTATATATATACATACATACATACATACATACATATACACACACAATGCCTAGGGTTTCTCGATAGCGCTCTGGCAATCACGGCACGATAAGGAAGACGAAGAAGAAATAACGCGTGGAACAACTGGCCGGGGAGAGGTCTTTCTTTTCCCTTACCATCCACAATGCCTCCGGGCAAAGCCTGGAACCAAGTGGTGGTAGGCGCTGACACCTACAAAGAACAGCCGTTCAAACCGGCGGAGATCATCGACGGCATACGATATGTCACCATTGATGAACCGACTTTTATTAGCATGGAGAAATCTTGGGATCACACTCTGATGCTCTATGTTATGGGGAAAAGACCCTACTATCCGCATCACCTTGCTTGGATCAAGAGGATGTGGAAACCTAAAGGTGGATTCGATCTTCTATCCAAGCCTGACAAGTTCTTCCTCGTCAGATTTAATAACGCCGATGATAAGAAGAACGTCATCGGCATGGGTCCACGCTGGTTTGACAACAAACTGGTGATTTTTAAAGAATTCAACGTGGGTGATGACCTCCGTAAGGACCTGTTCAACACGATGCCTATATGGATCAAGATTCCTAGTATGGGTAGGAACTGGTCTCAACGTGCTGTTGGGATAGTTGCGAGCGGTGTCAGAAAACTCCTTAGGGTGGAATTATGCTCCATTAGCAATGAATCCTTGGGCGAAGCTAGGGCCTTGGTTGAAATTGAGGCATCTGAAGAACCTCCCAAGGAAATTTGGGTTAACATGCCAGGACGGGAAGCATCTTCGGTTGATATTCAATACGAGTACCTTCCTAAACGATGCTGCAACTGTAAGATCTTTGGCCATGATGACTCTGATTGTCCAGAGAAGAAGGATGATGCTGATGAGGTTTCAAAACCTTGTGAAGATTCTGCTACTACCAGAGCAGATGAGGTGGAAACTATCTCCGAGCAAAGAACTGACCCTGTAGAAGTTTCAAGTAAAGAACCTGCTACTATTGACGCAGATGCGTTGGAAACCACTAAGTCTTCTACGGAAGCTGTTGAAGTCCCCAAACCTTGCGAGGAATCTGTTGCCAATTCTGGCACAGATGAGGTGGGTGCCACGACACATCCTGGTGAGAAGAACATAGGGAAGTCTTCTGTTCCTCCCAATCAAGAAAAGTCTTAGGGAACCAATGGTTCTGAGAAAGGAAAAAAGAACGATGCTGGTACTTCATCTTCCTCGTCAGGAGTGTCCGGGACACACAAAACCCGATCCTCCGGCCGTGGTAGATGACCATCTTCATGACCAACGTCTGTGGTTCTGGGAAACCACGGAAAAAGAGGGAGGTGAGGGATTCTATTCACTCTGTTCATGCCTCTATTGCTATTCTGGTTGAGACTAAAATCAAAACATACAGCGTAAATTCTATGAGTAAGATGTTTCCTCCTGGATGGAAATACCTTACAAATCACGATTACAATCCCAACGGGAGAATCTGTGTTGGGTGGAACCCTAAATCCTGGAACATAGACACCATCAACATGAGTGATCAAATCATCTCATGTACCTGTATAAACAAAGGTGGTCTACATATCATCCTATCCGCCATCTATGCCCACAACCTTATGCAAGATAGAATGAGTCTGTGGGACAACCTTGAAGATCTAGCTCCAAACATACATGATCCTTGGATCGTAATTGGAGATTTTAACAATATCAAGAAAAGAGAAGAAAAAGCAGGTGGCCGTGAAGTCCCTAATGCTGTTTTAAGCTCCTTTAATGCTGCCATTGACAACGCCGGCCTCACAGAATTACCTACAGTGGGTGGCGAAATCTTCACATGGAATAACCAACTTGCCAAATCCAAAAGGATTGCATGTAAACTAGATCGAGCCTTGGTAAACGACGACTGGTTAGTCAAGTTTCCTGGCACAAAAACAAAGCTTCTGACTTACAACTTCACTGATCACTCTTCGATTAATGTGAATCTTAAAGATATTAGTAGGTCTCCCAGACCCTTCCGTTTTCTTAACTTTTGGCAAGACTGGTACGGGTTCAAGGAACTCCTGGAACATGCGTGGTCCATCCCTGTTTATGGAAATCCTCTTTATTGTTTCCATCAGAAACTTCGCAATGTAAAGATGGATCTTAAACCTTGGGCTAAGAAAGTCGTTAATATCAAGAATCTTCTTGAGAAAGAATATCTACAGCTGAAAGATATCTCTGCAGCTCTGCGTAGATCCCCTCTTGATGAACAACTCATCGACGCGGAGAAAGCTACAAAGGAAAGACTGAAATATCTTGAACTAGCTGAAGAGAAATACTTCTGGCAGCGTAGCCGTGTTCAATGGATTGAAAACGGTGATAGAAATACGAAGTTGTATCATTCCACTGTCAAACGTAGGGATGCAATCAACACAATTACTGAGATATATGATAGTCAAGATAATTTCATAGATGATGAAGATGCCATTAAAGCTGATACTGTCAATTACTTTGAAGGACTGTACAACCAGGACAATACTGATCTTCAGGATGACACGATCTGGGATAAACTCATTACTGATGAAGATAACGACTACCTCCTCAGTAGTCCGACTGAGAATGAAATCAAAGACGCAGTTTGGTCAATTGGCCCCAACAAAAGTCCAGGACCAGACGGCTTCAATGGATTCTTCTACAGAAACAACTGGGATCTTATTAAAACAGATCTCATTCAAGCTATTAAATGGTTTTATGCTGGTGGCAATATGGTTCGCCAGGTAAACCACGTCTTTGTGGCTCTTATACCTAAGAAGGATATAGTGTCTTCTCCCTGTGACTTCAGGCCCATCGCTTGTTGCTCCATGCTATATAAGACCATCACCAAGATATGCACTAGACGTCTCTCAACAATTATGCCTAAGATCATATCCAATAATCAAGGCGCTTTTGTACAAGGACGTCACATTGAAGACTGCTCACTCCTCGCTGCTGAATTCACTCTGAACTTCAATGTACAGAGAAGCTCTCCATCTGCCTGCCTCAAGCTAGACATCACGAAAGCTTTCGATTCTGTCCGTTGGGACTATCTCTGGAGATGCTTAGATGGTCTTGGCTTTAGCCAACGCTGGATTGATATGGTGAAACAATGCGTTTCAACCCCCTCCTTTTCGCTGCTGATTAATGGCTCCTCCACAGGTCTATTTAGAAGCGCAAATGGACTAAGGCAGGGTGATCCACTCTCACCCTTGCTCTTCACTATAGCAATGGAAGGTCTCACGAAAAGAATTGAAAACTCCATTGAAGAGAAAAAGCTCAGAACATACACTATCCGAAACTGTAAGGTGCTTTCTCACCTACTATTCGCTGATGATGTTTTGGTATTTCTGGAAGGCAGAGAAAGAAGCTTCAAAGCTCTTAAAGACATCCTTCATGAGTTCGGGAAGAACTCAGGCATGGTGATTAGTGGAACCAAGACGTTCATCTACTTCTCTAAATCATGCAAAAACAAAGCTGTCCTAGCTGACATTCTCGGTGTACAAATTGGCGAATTTCCGACGAAGTACCTTGGCTTCCCCATTGCGGGAGGAAACCTTAGGCGTAAGAACTTCCATGAGTGCTTGGACCGTCTAAAGGATCTCATCAGCAGATGGCCGGGCTCCAAACTATCAATGGGCGGCAGGTAAACTCTGATCAGGAGCTGCGCTCTCGGACTCATCAAATACTGGATGTCCCAAGGTGAAATCCCATCTTCGGCACTCAGAAGAATGGAGATCATGTTAAACGATTTTATTTGGAGCTGTGCCTCACATCCAACTAGCTGGACCAGAGTTTCCTTTCCTCTAGACGAAGGTGGTCTAGACCTTCCTTCCTTATTTGACCTCGCTGATTACTTCACTATTCAGCGGCTACATAACCTGTGTACTAGCACCTCCATTTGGGCCAGATGGATGCTGCAGAGATATAAGTCTCTCCCTGACTCCATACCCACTCATCACTGTGGTTACTCTACTACCTGGCGCAGAATGGCTTCTCTCTGGTCTAAGTTTATACCTGAGCAAAGCAACTCTCAAATATGGGAAAGATGCAGACAAAGACTTCCTTCTGATCCAGCGGCAAGGAATATATGGGGCTCCCTATTTCATCCGAGATGGAGCATTACCACTTTCAAAGCCTACAAAAATTACCTGCACACATCCGACATTGTCAGTAGATGGTTTCACAACATCTCTACTACCTGTCTTTTGTGTGAATCTCATCCAGAATCTGTGGAGCATCTCTTCGATTCTTGCAAATTCTAGAAATACCTCTGGGCAAGAGATGCTGTCAAATTTGGTATTAATGGCCATAAAAACCTTACTCAGAGCTTAATCCATATCGATAGCATGTCTAAAGGTGAAAAAACCTTACTGCTATGGTGCATCACGGGCATCTCCCATCTGATCTGGAGAGAGCGCAACTCAAGGAATTTTGGAGGCAAACAGCAAGACATCCTTGTTCTATTTGCTAAACTTGAACACGGATTGAAGCTTTTGTTCAATACTTATTGTAATAGATTAGGTTCTATTTCCCCTACATGCCTCCGTAATTGGGATCTCCTGTAAACCAAGTGAGGTTTTATTTTCTTAGTACCTTACAAGGTTAGGTATTATACCTTATGGTATTTCTTTGTTTCCACACATTAGTGTGAGCATTGTAACTTTGTGCCTTTTGGGGCTCGGAATATATTTACCATAGTTCCGACACACACACACATATATATGATAAGATTTTAGGACAACTATGGTTGTACCTCAGATGGTAGGGTTTGCATACCCACCTCGTTTCACTAGTGACTTGACATGTACCACGTACGGACTAGGCTGTTAGCAGCTTGACCTAAAGTGTCACTATGGCCGACTCGTACTGACCGATGGCGAAGAAGATATTAGGAATCTAGTTCTCCTAGATCTTGTATGGAACTGATTTTGACTTAGCAGTGGTCAGTTGGTATTTGAGTCATATTCCTAGAATTCCTCAGGGCATAATAAAATATGTAATACAAGCAATGTACTATATTTTCTAGGGTAAAGTACATTTCATATTGGTTGATTACCCTTACTTTATTTTTATACTACAAAATTCTTACATGATGAAATATTATGAAATATATGTAGTTATACTTGTCACTAAGATTATTTGCTTAACTTTCATAATATGCTTGAACTATTCAATCTACTTAATTGCTTATTCAATATTCAGTCTTCTCAATTTGCTTCCTATTAATTAATCTATTATAATCAATATTTGTTGGAGAGAATTATATCTCTTGCTGGGACTGGGTCTCACCTTGTGTATCACCACATCCTTTTAGGTGGTCGTGGGAAATATTGTCGAGGTCGTTCTGTGGAAGAGGAGCAGCTTGGTAATCAATAATTTTTGAAGGTTGGACAACTATTGATGTTAGTAGTAGAGTCCTAGTGTCATCCCTATATTCTCAGGTCCGGGTATGGGAGGTGTTTTGTAGATAATAGACTTGTATTGACATGAGATTTTGGCAGTATGCAATGTTTGTAATATATAGCATGTACATCTGGACTATCTTTTGTATACAAGATATGGATGAAATCATTGGATACAAATGTAAATACATGTTATGGTATATGAAAAAGGAAAAGATGGACCCTTATGTAAATGTTTCAGAGCTTGTTTATAATTTTAACATTGGTTTTAATTCTTTCTCTCCTTATGTAAATGTTTCAGAGCTTGTTTATAATTTTAACATTGGTTTTAATGCTTTCTCTTTTTTGGGTATGTGATTAGTTGGTAGTTGATCATGTTTTGTGTTTTGAGTAATCTCATTTAGCATGATGAGGTGTCACATATCTTCCTAGAGTAAACCTCCTAAGGGAGATAAGATCAAAATAGTTAGATTCATCGACTTCTAACAGCTTTGATACCATCTTTTAAGGAGTGGGACCCAATAGAGGATCCACTCCCTAAGTAATTTTAGGAATAAACCCATCTAATCCAAACAAACTAAAAAGGTATACTATTTTTTTTTATGGAAAGCCAACGCTTTATATTAAACATGGTTCCTTACATCATCTGTTCTGATTTTGAAAGGAAAACTACATGTTAAGGTACAACCAATGTCAACACCAAGGCCTAGTTTAGCAAGGTTATGAGCATCTTGGTTACCCTCTCTATGGATGTGGGAGAACTCAACTTGGCTGAAAGCTCTTGATATGGTGTCAATTTCCTTGAACATTTGCATAATGGGGCTATCACCCCTATTCTTCGAGTTTATTGTATCCACCACATTTTTTGCATCTGTGAACAAAATCACCTTAGTGTACCCTTGTTTAATAGCCACCTGTAATCCATGAAGGACTCCTATTGCTTCTGCCGTAAAAGGTTCCCAGCAGCCAACTTTGGTCCTAGCAGCCATCATTTTTATATTTTCATGGTTTTCCTTGAAGACGGCTCCCATGCTGACCCGAGAATATGAAAGGAAAGCAGCATCCGTGTATATTTTTATTGTTTCATTACATTCCCTGCTAGCTTCTGTCCTCAACCTTACAGCAATAGGGGTTCTTTTCATCATTTTTTTTCCACTGTTCTCTTCTGTAATCAGCAGCCCATCTCATGAGGACATGGGCAACAAGAAGGGGCTGTACTGTTGTGTTGCTGAAGATGGTACAATTTCTGCACATCTAGGATGCTAGGCAATTGACCACTACCTCAGTAATGGTGCCCTCTTCCCCTTTAGCGAGCAACCATATAATAAAAGATTGAAAGTTTCTTTTTGGTGCACCGGACAACATGTTTGCATTGGGCGAGCTATCCCATATAATTCTAGCATAGGTACACTCTAGTAAGGCATGCACTGTGGATTCTATGGACTCTTTGCAAACCTCACAACCATCCTCCTCCCTTGTGTGTCTGGTCTTCAAGTTCTGATTGGTAGGGAGGTTGTTCAAACAAAATCTCCAGATAAAATGTTTGAGCTTTGGTGGTATATTGATTTTCCATACAGATTTCCAAACATCTTGTTGTGCCAGAATGCTCCTATTCATCCAATCATCATTATGACTGCTATAGCCCAGCCAATATGTTGTCTTCACAATAAACAACCCATCCAAAGTAGGGTACTAGTATTTCATTTCATCCTCGTTGTCAATGATAGGGATACTAAGGATATGGGGAATCTGCTCAGCTTTTAGAAACCTGCTCAATGATAGGGATACTAAAAAGGTATACTAGGATAGATGTATGTTTTCATTTCTCAAACAATGGTATACAAGGCCAAAGTATAGCAGCGGAAGATAAAAGATCTAACTATTATAATACTTATTTATATCATCATCCTTCACTATACAGGGTGATACAAAAGGTAATTAAACTATAAAATAGGATCAACAGAGGGTTATCTAACTACCTTGAATCTATGCCCCTAGAAGGATAAATTACACTTGGAGTTATCTTGGATTCTCTCCTCCTTGCTCTATACCTAAGGGGTTATATGTGTACCCCACAAGATAAGAAAAAGATAGAAATTATCATCATAAAAGCCGGTATGAGCATATTAGTTGGGGATTTGATAAACATTAGAAAAAATGATATCAAACATAACAAGGCGTCCCATCCAAGAGGAAAAGTACTATCCAAGTGGATATCAAAAGAAAAAGTTTCAAGAGAGTTACACTCCAATGGATGAGACATTTATTAAAAAAGATATGATTACAGAAAGCATTCTTGCCATATAAGGACATTCATAATCATGGACAATGCATGTAAAGCAACTGGACCAATTTTATTTATGTAGGGTCGACAACCATAAAATCTCAAGCCTAAGTATTGAGTGGAAAATGCACACCCTATGTGTAATACACACACCCTCTATTTGTGTACAAGTGGAATACACATACTCGAGATGGAATACACACGTCCAAATATCATGGAAGTACATATTCACTACTACTATAAATAAACTTAGTAAACTTGTACATACAAGAAATGTAAAGTCAAGATACACGTTTAGTCATCATCAATATGATTCAAGTAAAGATGATGACATCATCCATATATTTTATACAAATAGGTCAGAGGCCTTTACTCATAAGATCTCATGGTATTAGTATCAAATCAGGAAGTAACATCAAGGAGATAAGATTTTTAAACAGATTCAATAATATTCATGGATGTAATAAGAGATGCCTCACTTGAGAACAATTTATTGGTCATATTAGTATTGCTTTGTTAAATCAGGAAGATGCACATGCATCAAGAGAGAGAGAGAGAGAGAGAGTAACATTGGGTTGATATCTCAATATATATAACAGAATGCAACATACATCAAGAGAGAATAACCATAATCTCTAAATATGATTTGGAGATGTAACATACAGTAATAGAGAAAAAAGTAGATCAAATGCTCAATGTGATTAATGAGATACAACATACGAAAAGAGAGAGAAAAGTTAGATCAAGTTCTCAATATAACTCATTGGGGATGCAACATACCTCTAGATGTGAGCTGATTTGTCAAAGTCCAGATCCTAGATCCAAGTCAGGGTTCAAAGGTTTGGAACACCAGTGGTTGAGAAAAGATCACCATACAAATTGTTTCCTAAGATCACAAGGCTTTGTCGTCTCTTCCAAGGAACTTGAATATGAGGATAAGGGAGAAGGTTAGGAGTCATGTCCTATTGGTCAAGTGATTTTTATGTATGTGAAGGTCATGTAGAGGAGTCTATATATAGAACTATTGGACTTGATTAGCAAGAAACTTATCTATTTTTTCTCACTAGGAAAAATATGTAATATATATTGTGAAGGAGAAAAGTTAAGCATTCATTAACACATAACAAAAAAGTAAAAAATATAAGAAAACATCATTTCCCTTCCAATTTGTTGTGTGTACGCTTTTTTATATATTTCAATTTTTAAGCAATTTAAACACATAAATATTGATGACTACATTTATAAACAAGAGACTTCTAAATGTCTCATTGTGTAATTATTTACTCAACGTAAACATGTATAATAATTTAATTTACAATTGTGTAGGATATATTTATTGACTTCCTTTTCTATAATTTCATATCAACCTCTTATATAAACTTATTCATCCCATTATGGAATGACTTTCTCAACATGTTTCTCTTATCACTTTAGAGTCATTGAGAACATGTATAACAATTTTGTTACAATAAAATAAATATATTTAATAATAGTAAATTAGATCCAATATTCCAAATTTGAGGCAACCATATATATTGCTAATATGTTTTAAATTAATTATTTGCTGAGGAGATATGTTCTAATAAAATTTTATACCAAACCTAATTATAATAGACACATGTATTTCAAATCAAAAGGGTGAAAACATTATCTACTAAACCATTTCCCTTTCTTTCCCTTGTCATTTACAATTTTAGAAGGTAATAGGGAGGTTTACTGAGGAAACAATTTAGTCAAGATTTCTATTATTTATTATTTGGGTTAATAAATTAATTATATAAATTTTGGAATATTGGTTTGTTTCCAAACAAATATATAATCGAGTTATAATATTTATTTCCTTTATGATATGTTAATATGATTGTTTTTATTTATTTATTGATTTGAAACATTAAATATATAGAATTAGTGTCATGGAACCATTTGTTATCCAAATCCTCATTCTTAATGGTTAGAAAGCCAAAGGAGAGAAGACCCGAGCATCCATCCCTAGGATAGATCACATAACATATGCATGAATAATACCATAAACAACAACTCAACTAAGAGGCTAAAAAGCATAAAAGAATGCTAAACTAGTACTTGACATAAAATCTTAGATCCCATATATCACTGTGTGAATTCCATTTGCATGTCATTATATATCATCATAGTAAGAGCATGATTACCATAAGTGCAAAAGTGAAACATCCCAGGATTTGAGGCCTCAGCCAAGATGATCTTAAAAGGAATGATTAGACTACCCATATCACCAAGGTGCACA